>JAOEHY010050023.1:0-37455 GCA_025447955.1 Psilopsiagon aurifrons
TGTTGACCAGTAGCCAGGTAAAACAGTTCTGATGAAGAACTTCAGCAAAAGATATTCTTCCACACCCTGACACCATACCCTTGCCAAGGATAAAAATCAAATTCGGCAGAAGAGGAAATTCCCTTTGCTTCAGATGATGTGGCTAGCTGTATCCCACACAAGGATCTCGAAACTGAATCCTTCCTTGGACAGTAAGATATCAAGGTATCCTTAGAGAACACCTTTATTCGAGAATCAGTATTTATTTTACGTAACAGTCAAAAAAAAAGGCAAAGGTCCACCTTGAGACAAGCAGTAGTCCAAGCCACTGTGATTAAAGCCCATCAATTTATAAATCAAAAGCATATAAGGAAATTATGTGTCAGCATCAAATCTCTTTTGATCACACTGCCCATGGGACTCTTAAACCTATGTTTTTTTCAATCAAGGGAAGATTTCATTCAGCCTATGTCTGCAATGTGGTATTCACAAGAAAGGGACTTGAAAGATACCTTCATAGTTTCTCCTGCATGGAGAGCTTGAATGATTTTCATTTTCCAGGCTCCCTGCTGGGACATACAGCTATGACTCCAACCACCATGACAGACTTCACGAAGAAAAGAAAATTCAGCCACTTTTTCTTTCTTCATTTTTTCCTTGAGAGAGTTTGCTTCAGCTGTACATGTCTTTTACAAGGACATTATATGTTTGCAGAATAGAAAAAAAAACAACTCCTTTGGGGGGGATGCAGGAACACATCTGTGATGGGGGGAAATCTCTAGTTCCTGAAGGATCCTATTGGTTTCTAGTAGCCTTGTCTTTCTGAAGGGAAGGAATAGATGGTGCTAATTCTGTGACAGCTGACAAATTTCAGGAATGTTTTTCTGTCTATGCATGACAAATGCTGAAAGATAGTAAAGCCATGCTGTATTTGCTGTTGATGTGTCAATAACTACTACCAAATTTAAATTGCTAACTTGGGCCTGATTCAGAACCTTTTAATGCCTTTACAAGGCTTACTTTTTGGAAAAGGGGATTACTTTTTTGCATATGTTGTTTTAGAACATGCTGGTTTAGTTTTTATATTTGTGACAAACTGAAATTTCAGAAAGGCTCCGTCAGATAGACCATCAATAAGTTATAAAGATTTAATATGCTCAGGGTATCCCTGTAAAGACTTCTGATCTAAACAAGTCATGCACATTGGGTGCTTAAAATAATTTTTAATCCTTTGGTAGCAAGTGAAAATAATTTCTGTAAAAGTGTGATTATAGATGAAGTTTCTAACCAGTCTTTCTTCAAAAGACCTGTGTAAATGAAGCTTCTCTAGGCATTTCTACTTGATCAGTTCCACTTTTTTTATTTTGTATACAAGCATTTAAAACATCATTCCCATCTCCTTAGCTGAACCTATTCTTCATATTTCGACACTGACGTGCATGGAGCACTGTTGTAACTTCAGGTCAGACATCTCTGCCATGTATGCTTGGATAAGCTACAGCTTACCAAGCCTCAGTTCTCACCTTCAAATAACAACAGCTCAAACTTCCAACTCAGAAGTTTGTAGCTTTGGGTGCTGGCCAAAACCGATGCTGTCAAGCTGATATAAACCATCTGCTATTGTACTTACCATTTTTTTTTTACTCTATATAACTCTCTGCTTTGGAGGCAAGTCCTTCAGCATAGTCCTTGAATACCAAGTCTTTGATGGAAGGGACAATATGCTCATAAGCCATCAACTTTACTGAGCTCAGAAAAAGTGTCATTAAACTAAAAAAATACCCTCATAGTCACCAGTGAGACCACGGGTGTGTTACAGAAAGAGAAGGTGGCTACACTATCTTGGTTACCAGAGAATTGGAAGGGAAATTTTGTTGGTTTTGTGATGACAACAAAGACACAAGCAAAGATTTAGAGCTTTATCTTCTCCATATTGAAACTGATGACACAGCTTCCTTAAACAGATAAAAACATTTCAAGTCCTTATCAAATTATTCAAATGCATTTGGTTGAAAGCTATCTTCTCAGCCAGAGGATTTAATCAGAATGCTATCATCTCCACCAAAAAGTAGATAGGAAAAGTTTCATCATAGTGTTTTGGCATGATCGTTTCACTTCTCGGCTGGAATCAGAAAGGAAAAACACAAGCAAAAGGCTATAATGGTGCTACTTGCAAAATCAGCTTTCAAAAAGGGGATCTGTCTTTGCCTAGGTGCACAGGTTTTTGAAAAATGCTTGTGGATAAATGGATCTGAAAGGCTGGCTCTGAAAGGGTAAAAACTATTTGTTTGTAACAAAATATTTATTTATTTATTCATTCATTCATTCATTCCAGGACAACTCAATAAAGAGTAGGAGTCAACTCATGTTGCAATTTTTTTCAGTTAATGAAAATGCAGCAAAAAGTTTTTCATAGTCATGAAGTTGAGTGAACCAGTAGCCTAGGAAGTGAAAAACTTCTTTTATTCAGAAAAGTTACCTGGCTATCAGTTTTTGCTAGAGTTGACAGAAGGACAGCAAATGCAAGATGATGATTCTGGAAAATAATAATAAAAAATCCACTAGAAGTAATAGTGGTTTAAGTAATCTATTTCACCAGACTTTAGAGCATACCACTCCATAATCTCCAAGAAAATAAAACATCAGTAGTTATCTGTCAACATGGCTTAATATATAGTCAGCAAAAATCAGAAATAGGCCTACATAAAATAAAGTCTGGCAAAAGCACAGAGACTGCTTTCCATCCGGCACATTTCAAAATGTCACTGAATGACATACTACTGCATTTTGCCGCAGAAACCACTGCTGCCCAAGTACTGAGATTTAAACAGAAGTATTTCTGTGGTATTCCTGGTCTTGCCCATCAGCTAATTAATTATTTTTTTTTTTTTAGAAGTATGGTATGAAACTTTGGAGTCTATTGGTGAACTTGTCATGGCATTTTCTCCACAGGATCTATTATGCTTTACGGAATCTTTTGGCTAAACAAAATTTCTGGCCTGTAATAAAAATGATGAAAGAGAATACAAGCTTTTGAACTTCCAGTCCTCTCGATGGCATGAGATTATGCACAAAGCACAGAAATTATTTCAAAACCAGACATTGTCTCAGAGTGTAACAGATGCAAAGCCAGAGCCTTTTGGCATCTATAGTGCTCATCAGCATCACAGCCAGAGACTGCAAACCCTTCCACAAAATTGTGACAAACGTGATTACTAAACCACTGTCAAATCTTTCCATGTCACGTGAAACCCATCAATCAAATATGACCCTACAAGAGCATATCTGACAGATCCTGTTTCTTAAACTTGTTACCAAAGAATAAACTGCTAAAACAAAACCTATCCATTCTTTTCTTTATCTGCGTTTTTAGAATATGAAGTTTATCTATATTTACCGGAAAACAAAACATAAGAGTGACTGGGAAAAAGAGGGAAATTTTAAAAATGCGCTTTAACAAACTACTCAGCAAACAAAAACCAACCCCTTGGAACTGCATAAGTACAAAGTTCAGTGTCTCTGCTATTTTCACTTTAGGTCCCTTCCTTTTTCTATCTTTTCACCCCCCTCTATGGCTCTTGAATTTGTGTATTTGATTCAGGGCCCATGCTTAAACTAAAGTTTCAACATCATTTAAAAACATTAAATCACACATGTGCTAATGACCAGTCTCAGCAGTTTCATGGAGCAAAGACCCTTAAAAACAGTGTTAAATGAATGGCAAATATTCTGCTAAGTGCTGTATTTAAATAAGCTTGCTTTGATATTGCTTATGTCCTAGTATTCATTTTTAGGACTGGAAATACTGGTGGCAGAGTAATGTTTTACTAAGACCAATGTTTGCAGGAACAATTTTGAAATTACTGGTGTTCAGGAAACCTGCTAATAGATAAAAAGAGTGCGCAAGGACTAGAAGCATTTGTATACTCAGGGCTTCTTGGGAAGAAGGATATAGCTGCTAGAAAAAGATAAACTCAAATAGTAAGTTTATTCATTACCTTCCTTCTAAACAGTCCTAGGTAAAGTTTTAAAGTTACTCTGACAAATGCTGCATTATTGAATAGTAAAAACATGACACAGCTGCATTATTTATCGCTAATCACCCCTTAATACTTCTACCAAAGCTTAATCTTTGTTCCTTGTACACAGAACCTCTCTTGTTTATTGAAAGAAAGTAAAGGGCAGTGCTGAAAATCTCATCTCAAAAGAACATTTTCCATTCTCTAATTATCTTAGTTTTATCCCAAAATACTGTGCTGTACTCATGAACTGGCAAATCACATTCATTGCACAGACAAGGCACTATATATTCACCACAAGGCATTCAGTAGATGAACATTACAGTGATTATTTTATTAACATTAAAATCACATTTTATTAGTGTACAATATCAGCAGCTTCTTTATTCTAATAATGATCAATTGTACTTCTGACTTAGAAAACAGCCTGCCTCCAGTGATGTATTAGAATAACATTTGGTGCTAGCGTATCTACTGCAAAGCTTATGAATAATTCATTATAACCAAAATCAATCAGTTTTATTAATCTCTTAGCAGATTTCATAAGACCATTCCTTTACAGAAGTCAATTATTCTACATTTTTTGATGTTTCTCGCAGAACAGTCTCCTGTTGTCACCATTTAAAATCTGAGCATGCTAAATCAGGATCTCTCTTAGGTTTACCTCATTAACTCCAGTGGAGTTGCACCCTGTTTTATTTAATCCAGATGTTTCTCAGATTCTGTGACTACATCTTCATTAAAGGGAAGAGAATGTGGAAATATGTTCTAAAAATAATATATGCAATATGAGAATATTTAATAGGAATTTAGTATTTAGTATAGAATCACAGACTCCTAGAACAGTTAGGGTTATATAGGACCTTAAGATCATCTGCAATGGGCAGGGACACCACACAATAAACAATGTTACTCAAGACTCCATGTCCTTCTTATCTTGAGGACACCAGAAATGTACACAATACTTCCAGCAAGGTGTCACAAGAACAGAGTAGAGGGGCAGGATCACCTCCCTCGACCTGCTGGTCAAGCTCCTTTTGATGCAGCCCAGGATATGGTTGGCTTTCTGGGCTGCGAGTTCACACTGAAGCCAGCTCAGGTTCAGTTTCTCATTGTCCAACACCTCCAAGTCCTTCTCTGCAGGGCTGCTCTGAATCTCCTCTGCCCAACCTGTAGCTGTGCCTGGAACTGCTCTGACCCAGGTATAGGACCTTGCACTTGGAACGGTTAAACTTCATGAGGTGGGCATCAGCCTACCTTATAAGCATGTCAAGGTTGCTCTGGATGGCATTCCTTCCCTCCAGTGTATCGACTGAACCACCCAGCTTGGTGTCATCGGCAAATTTGCTGAGCGCACACTCAATCCCACTGTCCATGTCACCAACAAAGATGTTGAACAAGACTGGTCCCAACACCGAACCCTGAGGGACATCACTCGGCACTGGTCTCCAATGGGACACTGAGCTGTTGACCATAACTCTGAGTGTGGCCATACAGCCGGTTCTTTATCCACCAAGTGGTCCATTCATCAAATTGATGTCTCCCCAGTTTAGAGATAAGGACATCATGCAGGACAGTGTCAAATGCTTTGCACAAATCCAGGCAGATTACATCAACTGCTCTGCCCCTGTCCATCACTTCTGTAGCCCCATCATAGACAGCCACCAAATTGGTCAGACAAGATTTCCTCTTAGTTAAGCCATGCTGGCTGTCACCAACCTCTTCAGTATGCATTCCAGGAGAATCTGCTCCAGGATTTTGCCAGGCATAGAGGTGAGACTGACTGGTCTGTACTTCCTGGGTCTTTCTTATTCCCTTTCTTGAAAATGGGGCTATATTTTGCTTTTTCCAGTTGTTGGGAACTTCACCTGACTGCCATGTTTTTTTTCAAATATAATAGACAATGGCTTAGCAACTTCATTTGCCTGTTTCTTCAGGACTCATGGATGATTTCATCTGGTCCCATGGACTTGTGCACATTCAGTATCTTTAGATGGTCTTGAACCAGATCCTCTTCTACAGAAGGCCTAAGGTCTTCATTCTCACAGTTCCTGCATCTGCCTTCCAAGACTTGGGTGGTGTGGTCAAAACAACATTACTGATCCGAGTCCCTGGTAGGCAACATGCCTCCCTCGAGACTGGGTCAGGCCGACAGATGGCTGCCTCTGTGCCCCTCAAAGTAGAGTCACCTACTACTGTAACCCACTGCTTTCCCTTGGAGGCATCAGGAGCACTTCAGTAGGTTGCTCATTTGGCGCAGTGGCCATTTCCTTTGTTAGCCCCCTCCGGAACTAGAAAGCAGTTCTGCGTTGGGATATGGGATTTCAGAGGAAACCCCTTGCTTTTAATTGTCCTCTTCCTCCTTTTTTTTTTGTTTGCTTGGTTTTTTTTTTGTTTGTTTGTTTGTTTTGTTTTTTTTGTTTTGTTTTGTTTTTCTGTTTGCTTGTCTTTTGTTCTGTTGTTTTTTGGGGTTTTTTTGTTGTTGTTGTTGCTGTTTGTTTGTTTTTTGTATGTTATTAGCTCCCAGCTTCCTGGATTAACACCCTCCTGCTTTTCTGTATGCGCTATGTTGGACGCTTGTGACCCCCGCATAGTCCGGGCCTGGAGCAAGCAGCCCAGCTCCCTCTCAGCTCCCCGGGCATCTTTTAGCTACTGACAGCGTCCCGCAGCTCAGCCCCTGCTGCAGGAGCGCCCCCCCAGGGCGCACCCTCGCCTCACGAGACCCGCGCAGGCACTTCCTGCACCCCGAGCTCCGCGCCGCACCCTCCTCTCCCATCGGCTCTCTCCGATGCCGTCGCTGCCACCGGGGCAGCCGGAGCAGAGCTCCCTGAGGCGGCCCTGGCCCTGAGGTGAGCGCTCCACATTCCCCTCACGCTGCCTGCGCCAGCTGCTGCACCACGCTGCACTCACCGGGGAGGCTTTACCTGCTCAAGGCGGGGCCGTCCCTCCTAAAACGTTAATGATGAGCCGTGGGGGGCGAGGCCTCGAGGTTCCCGCCGCTCAGGGCTGAGGCTCGTGAACGCGGAGTTTCCCCTCGCTCCGGCGCTGAAGCGTCCTCTCTGGAGACACTCACCTCGGCAAATGACCGTTACCAGCCGATGAAGATCGGTTTAAATCTGCCCATCTAACACCACCACAAATACTGCATTTTCTTTGCAGGCTGAATCTTCCCTAGAAAGAGATGGTGAAATCTGTCAGTCCCCAACACGTCGCCAAAGTCAGGGTATTAGGTTTCAAAATCCAAATCCACCATTTCTAAAGTTCTCAGGCAATCCTGTGGTGTGCTTTTTGCCTTGTTTATTGCGTACAAAGATGCAAAATCTTTCAGAAGTAGTGCTAAGACTATAACCGATGCACGGAATCAGGGTCTACAACTCGCAGAGAGTTACAAAGCAGGTATGTTTATTACAGGACCAGGTGTAAGGGGGATCACTCCTAACTTGCACACCGAGGGGTTAAGCAAGCAAATATTTATTACACACAAACATGCTTATTCATTAGGCCCCCGAGAGAGCATGGGAATATTATAATTAGTTTAGGTACTCATTTTCAGAAGTCTCCTCCCTTTTGGCACTTGCGCACTGCCCTCCAATGGTAGTGGGCAGGGGTCTTCAAGATGAAGTAAGCAGTCTTCCTCATGTGGGCAGGGGTCAAGATGAAGTAAGCAGTCTTCCTTAGGGTGCACTTTTCACCTTTGGCACAGTTGGATGCTCCAGTAATCCCAATTAGCTGAAACCAGCTCTATCTGTAAGTTTCTGATAGCTGGCAAAGATTTAAAGCAGTGTGACCTTCGTACAAAATTTACTGCAAGCAGGACAGGATGGGCAGACAAGGAGTATCCCAAGCTAGCAGATGTTCAGGAGTCAGTGTCTCCAAACTAACTGATAAATTAGAAGGATGGTAAGAAAGAACTCACTCATTAGAAAGATAAAAAGAAATAATTCACTCGTTAGTAAGATTACTAAATTCTGTTATCACACCACAGACTTACAACACAAACCTCATTCTCTATCTTAGACCTAAGTTAAGTTAAAAGTATTTTAACTCTATGCTTTCCAGGCATTTACTTTCCTTATAACAATACTTTGACAATTTAAAACATGCAAATTACATTTGGATGGGTGGAAGTCACAGGGCAACAAGAGCTTGCAGATGCAATACAAAGTACCTTGGTGACAAGAAGAACATAGTTCTGATACTAACTGGCAGCAGACGTTGGCTGTGCCTTGAGCTGAGGCAGGGTTTAACATATTAGCATCAAAATAATGTTGAGAAAACTGCTGTTGAAAATAATTCTGCAGTGGAAATATTTAAAGCATTATTAGGATCAAATTCTTCTCCCACTGACATCTCAGGCAGTCTGGCTCCCATAAATATACCCTTCGTCCTACCCCTCTTGCAACATGAGACTCATCAGGTGACAGCCTGCAATTCACAGGAAGTGAATTTTGTAAATCAAAGAAATCAAAGACTGAGTAATTCATCAAGGCTTCAACACATAATCCACTGTGTATGATCTACAATCTATATTCTCAGAAAAAAAAAAAAAAAAAAAAAAACATGATCTCATTGCTCAGACTAAACAAAGGGAGCTCAGGAACTCCCACTCCTACAAAGCGATGAGAAGTTGCAAGCAGATGCAAAAGGGAGCCAGATAATTCAGAAATTAGTGTCTTTCAAAATCAATACTGAAAGTAATGTAAATTTATTGCCAAACATTCCTACTCTTTCCACCAAAGTTGGAAATTCTTTTTAAAATGCAGTCATGTGGAGACATTCAGTTGTATAAAATGCACTCAAAGTATTTGGAGATGGTCAGCCGTACTTGGAAAACAGGTCAAAACAATAGAACTGCTTAGAGCAGTATTTCTTTTAAGATACATTAGCCGCAGCCTTTAATAACTGTTCAAAAGGATCACCTCCTTGTGTACCCGATTGCATGTTCCCACCCATTTCATTAGGATTCGCAGACGTGCAACACCTGCCAGATTAGTCCCCATGGTAATAAATGAATGTAGTACACTTCTATCAAAAAAAAAAAAAAAAAACTATAATAACGACTAGGACATAAGTCTATCGGCTATAGGAAGAGTACAAGGTCGTATGCCAGGGCCGGACTTGTACCCCACCGCTGCCATTTGCTGCAACAACAGCACCGGTTCGCTGGGCGGGGAAAGAGGTGATAGATTAAATCCCACGATTTTCAAAGAAAAAATTATTAATGCTTCCAATAAGCGTTAATTACGCTACTGCTCTCAAGGGGCATTCACACGCCAGCACACACAGCAACCACACGCCATTTCACACACACCCGCCTCCCGGGTCCGCCGCGCTCCTCCCCTTCCTCTCACGCCCGGAAGCGGAGCACTCGTGGTGCTGCAGACATGGAGTACATGGCGGGGCCTGCAGCCTCCGCCCAGGGCAACATGTAAGGGGTAGCGGCGGCAGCCGAGCCCCGGGGCTGGGAAGGCCTCAGGATGACCTGTTGCCGCGGGGGGTACCTGGGTGGCCGTGAACCGGGGCGGGGGAGTGGCGGTTCTCTTGGGCCACCGCTTTTCTTTGGGAAGGGGGGGAATAGAAAAAAAAAATAACCCCCCTCCGCATACTTTCGGTTGCTGCCGAGGGTTCCTGTGGCCGTTACTTCTGAGGTGCTGTTTGTGATTGACTCTTTTTCTCTCTCCAGTCTCTGTTGCCAGTGCGGCATGCCCATTCCACCCAACCCGGCCAACATGTGCGTCGGGTGCCTGCGGGCCCAGGTGGACATCACCGAGGGCATCCCCAAGCAGGGCACCCTCCACTTCTGCAAGCAGTGCGAAAGGTGGGCAGCCGGGCCCCTCCTGAGGGGAACCGGCCCTCGGTGCGGCTGGGAAGTGGGGCAGTGCCTGGCACTCTTTCCCGGTGCATGCTTTCTTCAGGTCTTATGATTTCTCTGCACGTTCTTGTATTTATTTTCCTGTGGAAGTAAGAAAGGTGCGAGTATATAGAGTGCAGAACATTTAAATGAGTGTGTTTATGCTCTTTGAAAGGGAGAAAGTTTGAGGATGGCAGTAAGAGTGTGAATGTACCTGGAATGTGTGAATCATAATGCTTAGGGAGGCAAAAATTGTAGCTGCATAGTTAATATCAAAGCTGAAAGCCTGGGAAATACTTGCTTACCTTTTGATTAAGTTACTGAAGCAGCTTTAGAGTGCTGTAAAATGTTTCATCATATGTATATCATATATCAAATGTATCCTAGGTATCTTCAGCCTCCAGGAACCTGGATCCAGTGTACCTTAGAATCAAGAGAGCTTCTTGCTTTGTGTCTTAAAAAAATGAAAGCTTCTCTGAGCAAGGTTAGTTGCTGATCCTATTGATATTGTCTTGTCATAATCTCATGGCATGTCTTTTGGTTGGTATTGCATAAAGTGGTCCCACTAACTTATGCAGGGTTTGATCCTTATGGAGCAGCTGTTTGTACTTGTGTAGAGCTGATCACCTGATTTACACTAAGCAGAAAGAGTGACAATCTCATCTTAAGTAGCTGTATACTGGAATTTGGGAGGATGCAGTAAGGGCAGGCTCTTACAAAAAAATTTCCAAGTGTGCTGAGGAGGCTTTTGCCATGTAATTCTGTGACTTCAAAGCATACAGTGTACTGCACAGTTGTTACTGTACAGAAGGGAGTTGAGTATAATTAACTGAAGGAAACTAATACTTTTTAGTGCACCTTAATCTTATAGTTTTCTTTTTACACATTTTTAAAATGGTTTATACAGTACTTCTTACCAGTTTATAACAACATGAAAGAGGGTTATACAGGGGTATATATAGATTAAATTGAAGTCATGTGTTTAACTTGAATAATGTTAGGTTCAGAATCTTACCAAGGATAAAAATCTGAGATAGTGTTTTAGGCAAAAAATTGTTTTGTTACTGCAATAATCAGTCGAGGTTTGAATTAGATGGCTTTACTGAGCTTCTTGCTATCGGATTAGTGCTTAAATATACAAAATGTCTTTCGCTGCAGTAAATTTCCATGTTCATAGTTTTGGAGATGAAATTGGGGTTTAGGTCCTGAGGAAACTATTATACTGTACCAATTCATCATTATGTGGCATCCAGCAGTAGTATTGAGTAGTGTATTCAGTTACTGTGGTGTGAGAGTCTTGAGTTTGGATTGCCATTGCTTTAGGTATATCAGGCTCGGTGTCCTAACTAAGCGTTATCAGTTAGGTTGGGTGTACTGATGCATATGGTTTTAGTTAAGGTTATTCACTGTTTCTTGGTTGAGGATCTATAAACTGTAAGCTTGTGTTTCGTGGTAGTTAGAGCTGCGCATTTTTAACATGCATGGGCAGTAGCGGAGTTCATGTTCTTTCCCGCTGGCAGGTCCGGCTGATTGATGCAGGCTTTATTTGGACTGAACCTCATTCTAAGAGGCTGAAGCTGAAACTGACTGTTCAGAAAGAGGTAATCAGAGTGTACAGTGTTCTCTGTGTGGTTTTTATGGTAAACAGGAGCTACTGAAGAAACCTTCTAAAAACTTCTGTTTTGCAGGTGATAAATGGAGCGGTTCTTCAGCAAGTATTTGTGGTGGAATATGTAGTTCAGTCTCAAATGTGTGAAGACTGTCATAGGATCGAAGCTAAGGATTTCTGGAAAGCTGTAGTGCAAGTCAGACAAAAGGTAGAGGCAAACTGAGTTTTCATTTGTTCTTGGCATTACAATCAAGCAGACAAATATTTGGATGATTTTCTCAGAAAAAGATGGGCTCTCACTTGCACACTGCTGGAGTGATATATTTTGGGTTCAAAGTGGGATTTTTTTGTTTTTCTTGCAGATACTGGTTTAGAAAAACTTTTTCCTGTCGAGTATTATTTGTGTATTCTGCTTAAATGGTGGCTGGTGGGAGTTTCTTTTGTGAAGTACTAAATATCCTGTATTTTAAGATAGTGTTAGAAACAGTGGGACAAATTGTTTATAAATATTTAAATTTTCTTTGAAGAAAATACTGTCTCTAACAACCAGTTATACAAAAATGAGAAACAAAAGCTCTAAATTATTTGGTATAATTAGAGTACATCTCTGAAATCTTTTTGGTTACTTGGAATAGGCTTTGGACTGTTCTTTCTCTAGATAGCCCCTTCATATAAACACTTAGAGATACTGCATTTATGGTAGAAAGTTCATAAATAACCCCAATAATTTTATTTTTGGTTTTAGACTCTGCATAAGAAGACTTTCTACTACTTGGAGCAGTTGATTTTAAAACACAGGCTTCATCAGAATACACTTCGCATCAAGGAAATCCATGGTAAGTGAGGGAGCTTGTTAGTCTAGAGGTAGAATAGACCAACCTGCTTGATATTGGAAGAATGCTTCTGCTAGTAGCTATGTATGGGTAAGCAGCAGATTACTTGGCCTATGTATTGTCTTTGAAAAAAAAAATGTAGTACTTTAAGTGTTCATCAAGCTTTCTTGTCCTTAAGATGGCCTGGATTTCTATTATTCTTCAAAGCAACAGGCCCAGAAGATGGTAGACTTTCTTCAGTGTACGGTTCCATGTAGGTATGTCATTTACCTTTGTTGCTACGAGTACTCAAAAGCTTTTGGGAAATGTCTTTTATCCTTTGTTTTTAAAGAATTTTTTATAAGAAGGTGTAAAGAACCTACATTCTAGTTAAACCACAAAATCCTGCAGAATTCTAGAGGAGTCCTGTATTTTCCCCTTAGGCTTTTTTAAACTAGCCCTCATGCATTTTTCTATTTTCTTAAGTTTTGTATTTGTAGTATGTAGCTGTATACTTTCACTGCTGTACTTTGTGCTGAGTACCTCCTGTTCCAAGTAATGTCCTGGTTATTGCCTGAAGGCTCTATTTTTGTGTTATAGATCAAAATCATCCCAACGTTTGATCTCGCATGATATTCATAGTAATGTCTACAATTACAAAAGCACTTTCTCTGTGGAAATAGTTCCCATATGCAAGGTAGTGTTCTCTATTTCATCTTTAGCGTATTGTATGAAGTGGGTGGAGTTTAGTTTTGGTGATGAATGCCTGGTTTGTGTATTTGGGGTGATGGGAAGGGCTCTACTTGCTACAAAGCATGGGAAGTGGAGATAGCACTATTTTGAGGAAGTTACGGGGTGGAGAACTGAAAATAGAAAGTTTAAAAATCTATTTCTCTAAATACTCTAAATAAGTTTTCTCTAAATACTTGATTAAAAATCAAGTAAATCTGAGTGTAAATTATTTTCTGTTTGTATGCAGGACAGTGTTGTATGTCTGTCACCAAAACTGGCACAGAGCCTTGGAAACATGAGCCAAATCTGTGTGTGCATTAGAGTAACAAGTACCATTCACCTCATCGATCCTAGCACTCTGCAGAGTAAGTTGCAGGTTCTTTTCTGCACTGCAGCAGCACCTGATTTTTCTGCTGGCACGATTATTTTTATTTTCTATTGATTTCATGAAATCTTTTATTTTGAGATCTTAATGTTGTAAGTTTATCTGTACCATCACTGATGTAGAAATTTGATAGCAAACTAGGGCACTGTTCTCTAAACTTGATTTCTGTAGTATCCTAGGTAACAGAAAGGCTCAATGTTAAGTTCACAGATGTTCTTGGCCTCTTCTAAGCACTTGTATTTGTCAGGTGTATTCCTCTAAAATTAGATGACATCTAGTTTTTCTCTGGATTACGATTCTAGCTGTGGTACCAGAAGCACTTTGCTTTGGTTGGTATATGCTGGCGAGCTCTACCAGCAAAATGCTTCTGATAAGGATTACATTCAGGAGAAGGATTCTTGTGAATGAAAAGGTCTGTGCTTCTGATGTGTTACATGATTTATCTGTCACAGCTCAACAGCTCACATTTGCAGTATGGGTCATGTCCTAAATACTTGTGTTACAAATAGCAAACCTGAACAAAATACTTTTGGCAGTGGCCTTAATTTTGCCTAATGGTTCCTTTTCGGTTTAATTTCTTTGCAAGAATTTCTCTCCCTTGTCATTTATTGCCCACATTGGTGTGTTTTTTCCAGTTGCTGAAATTGATGGGAGTACCTACTGGCGCCATCCATTCAATAGCTTGTTCCAGCCCAAACAACTGGAGGAATTTATCATTATGGATATCAATCGGGTTCAAGAAAAGAAAAAAGGTGCAGGTGCAGGAGCAAGATCCAACAAGGTAAAAAGTGTTCCTGTCTGTTTGAGTCAGTGTTTTAGGCTGCCTTCTCCCCTCTCTCCCCTGCTCAGCTGAATTTCTGTTCTCAGTCATTCTGCCTTGCCGTCAGATATATGCTTTTCTATCTTGCCTCTGGCAAAATCTCTTCTCAGGAAGATGTGGACAGTGGTTTGGAAGTTGCACAGGCACTGTGTGAATTCCACTTTCAGAAATTCTTTTCTATTGAAGAACTTAAACTCTACTTGTTACTCTTATTACTGGAGTTCCTTTATATTAGCTTTGCAGCTCTTCAGTTACTAAATTGATTCTGTTGAAGTGTAGAAGCTTTTCTTTCTAATCGGAGTTAATGAATCAGCACTAGATGTTTTCTTGTGGGTCAAAAGTTGTATGTGGTTGATAGTTACAGAGGAAAAAGCCAAAACACATGTTTAGTTGTAGAAATAGCCTTTGTAGAATTCTTGTGAAAGGTAGTTGGCATGTCCATTACCTAATTTTTGTAAAGATGAAAAATGAGAAGTAGCAACCAATGCATTTGAAGCTTGATGTAGAAATACAAGTTTAATTACATATGTAATGTAAACCAGTAATGCAGCAGTGCAAATGTTCTAACAGCACAGCCAGTTAAGCTGCGTTTGATTACAAGGATTTAATTTTTCCTTCCTCAAGCACACGCTGGCTGAAGCCTGGGTACAGAAAACCTCAGAGTTGAATACGGATCATCAGTATTTCTGCTGTACTCACTTGGGGCACATTCTGAATCCTGGCGACCTTGTCTTGGGGTCTGTTCTGTTTCTTGGTTTTTATTAAATGATTATTTAATGACTGAATTATCTGGATTTTTTACAAGCTTGTATATTATTGAGAAAGTTTTGAACTGATCTGAGCTCTATATCAGCAAAAGGGATAGAATCTTCCATCTTGGCCATGAAAAGATGATTCTAATATGGGAAATACTTGTTTCTAGCGGAAATCATCTTGTCAGAAGGGTCGTTAGTAGTAAGATTGCCGAAGTATTGACTTTAGAGTGCTTCTTGGAATATCAGTTTAGACGCAAATATATGGGGGGACTTTTAAAATACTAGGCAAGATCTTTTTGTTAGGTAGTGGTTATCTTATACAGCAATGCAAAATTTTTGTAAGATTAGGCAAGTTGGGCAATTCTCAAACAAGCTAAAACATGAATGGTTTTGGAGCTGTTGTGAGCCCAGCAGAACCTCAGTGGATACTGAAGTTTGGGTTCGGGAGCCTGGGATATGATACATTGAGTTGTATTTTGTAGACTTGCATAAAAGGGCAGGATAAAAAAAGTATTTTTGGTTTAGATTCGACTTAGCGAACTGCAACTTAAATGATGAGTTTGCCAATAAGATGAACCCACACAATATTCCTGATGTGGTAAGACCATTTTCTTTATCTGTACTAAGTTCTCTGCATTACTGGGGTGTTGGGAATTATGGGTTTATAATGAACACTCAACAGTTTCATAGTGGGGGATATTGAAATAAAAAAGAGGAGTATTAATATTGAAATGTGAATAACATAATTTTGAAAATTGTTTTTAACTACCACTTAAATACTTGAGTGGTGGTTAGATGATACATTAACTTACCTTACTCTTTGTTGTTCTTGTTCGAATTACCATGGATTGCATGGTGAAAACTGTATTACAACTCAAGTGTGTGTCTTTCTCTTCAGGACATAATCCAAAGTGTTTGGAAACCTTTACATTTACAAATGCTATAAAAAATTCTGTATGAAACATATCAGTGCCAGACTGACTGCGATACTTGTTCAACTGATATTTTTTTTTGCCCAAGTCTAGACTGGGGTGTTGGTTTGGATTTTGAAAGTGTGTCATCAGTACCATTAAAGGCGTGAATGTGTAAATACATGCTGGTTTTCACTGTAGGTGTTAATAAAGAAGAGCTATGATCGTACCAAACGCCAGCGTCGCAGAAACTGGAAGCTGAAAGAGATGGAAAGGGACAGAGAAGGCATGAATGCAGACGATGAAAGGTTTGGTATCTGCCATGAAGCTTTTCAGTCGCTTCAACTTAAGATACTGCACCTAGAAATCTAGAAGTGTAGAAATAGCACTTCTCAGTTTTCACTGAGAATAAGTGCAATGTAGTGGCTAAGATGTGCTGATTATCAAGGAGGCACAAGTGAAAGGTGCTAGTTCTGAGCATGATGGTGGCTCATATTAGAGGTTGATACCAGTGTTCTTGGAAGAGCAGTATCTCTGTATTACATATATCTATGTAATGCAGGAGTGCTTTAAATATACACACCTTTCTTAGGCTTATCCTCTCTTGACTGCTCAGTTCTTGGGGAACTAAGGATGCTGAGGACAATAGACCAGCGGGTATGGAAACATTGAATTCTGAAATCGTAAAGATAACACTACAGATTTTTCAGGTTTACTGGTGGAAAATATGAAGGGTACTTTCATGGGCTTTTTTTCCCAGGAGAGCTTAAATCATCAGACAAGTGAATAATACCAGAATCATTGTGTGTATACCTTACAGTTGATGTCTGTCTAGCTAAAGGGACTCTCATGTGAAAATATGCTTGTCACTGTTTTTTTCAGTGGCAAAGCTGGTACAGCTACAGAAGATTATAAATAATGTTCAACTGAGTAATAAAAATTAGAGTTAAATGGGGACAGGCAAATTATTTGGACACTAATAGGTGATAATAAAAAAAAAGGTAGAAAGAATGAGCTAGAAATGTGGGAACACTATCAGCCTGTGTGAAAGACTGTGGATTGCAGTCCTTCCTTGGGGATTTGTTTATTTGATTTAATTTTGTTTTATAAATTTGTGTAAAGGAAAAGTGAGTAAATAGGTTAAGCATCTTTTACAGGCAGTACCAAGACTTCCTTGAAGATCTCGAAGAAGATGAAGCCATAAGGAAGAATGTCAACATCTACAGAAGTAAGGCCTTTTTAACCACTGAATTATACGTAATAAAGTCATGACAGTTTGAGTCAAAATATTTTTACTGAAGTTCTGTATTCAGATTATTTGAACTCCACATGCCTAGAAAAATGCTGTAGTGTAAAAGCTTCAGGTATTCAGTGTATTTCACATGCACTGTATGGATGTTGACAGCTTTTATTTGCTTGCCATTAACATGAGAGAGAAAAGCATAATTTTCTCCCACAGCCATAAACTGCTGGGTGGAGGATTTGATACATAATATACTATCTTCCATGAGTGCAATTGCCATGAGATTGTTGGTTTTAGGAGGGATTTGTTAGTTAGTTGGTTTTTTGGTTGTTTGGGGGGTTGCATTTTTAGTTCCCCTTCCTTGGGACTGGTATTTTGTTTGCTTATCTGTTTTTTTTTTTTTCTATGTGTTTTTAGATGCAGATGTTCTAGTGGAGAGCGACACAGATGAGGATGGTCCTCCACGAATCAGTCTGGCTGAAATGCTAGAGGATCTCCATATCTCCGAGGATGCCACTGGTGGGGAGGGAGCAAATATGATGACAGAATAAGAACAGTGCATTAGTCAATGCAATAAATATTCCCTTGCTAAGGAAAAAGTGCCTAAAACACATAAACTGATCACATGAACATGCAAAGTGATGTAATAACTACCGCTGTACCCCTAAGTAATGGGCCTAAATTAATATTTTATATATATCTTCTAGAGAATCGGGAATTTAAGTTAAATTTCTGGTGCAGGCATTGCAGTATAAGCTCCACATGTTCTTCCATTCCCAGAGAGCTCTGTCCTTGAGACTTCAGCAATGTAAAGGTCAGCTGACTAACATCAGAGTTTTCCATTAGGAGTAATCAATTATCTTGTGCTGAATACAACTGATAAAGAAGGATGTCCAGAGGGGAGAGATTTCATTCTTCCTTGCCAGATTTGTAGGTAGGATATCTACCTGCTGTTCATTGCCTTAATTTCTTCATGTGGGAAGGATTTTTCCGGTCTTAATCTTTTGGGCATGGTGGTTGAAACATGTTATGATACTGCTTTTTCCATACAACAGTGTGTTGGGGAAGCTCAGGAGTGTAGCTTCTGTTGCTTTGGTAAAGGAACTCCAAAGATACATGTTGCATACACACAAAAAACTTCCCTGTAGATTAATGGAAGATACAGCTCTTGAGAGAAATTGGAAACTTCTGTTGAGTGTGATGAATGTTGTAGTATATACCATGCCTGTATGAGTGGATTAAAGCATTATACATAATGTCCAATTAATACATCAGGTAATGAACTATTAAAAAGCTCCACAGATATTTTTGGTCCGTCATTTTTTAGTTAATTTTATGATTAAATTTCACTGCTGCAAGCCTGAAGAGGACATAAGTGGTGTAGGAGGACATTACATTCTTAAATCCATCTTGTTCTAATTTATGTTACTGCACAGAAGTGGTTCAACAAAAATTCTGCTAACAGTTTATGTGAATACAGATTAATTTGGTGTAAATACGGAAGCACAGCATAGAGTGCTGAGTATCTGTAAAGGAGGGAAATACTAACAATGTAATATTGAAAAAAAAATGTGTAGGATTCATCAAACGATTCCTCTATCAAGGATCTGTGTAGCGTGAGAATCCTTATAGCTTGCCTCTCCTTGTAATAGGAGGGTTGACAATGCTATTTCCCTGTAGTATTGCCAGAGGAAGTGGCTAGAGCACCAGTCTCTATTTCATCATTCTTCTCATCCTTTCAGGGCCTCGAAGAAAAGCTAAGAAATAATCAAGGAGTTCTCTGTGTTCAGCTTCCTGCCATGTGCAAATGATTCTTGCCTTATTCTTTAGTTTAAGTGTCAGGTTTTGCAAAGTGTTTCCCAGCAGGTGTGAATCTCTGGCATTTCAGGCAAACAGCCCAGGCAGTATGCCATCAAAGGCAAAGGTACTTTTGATTGTAAAAGGTGGAGCTAGGTTTAGTTACCAGTTACTCATACTTCATTTTTGTTCTGTCTCACAATCTTCTAATAATCCACTTGTAAAGTGGGAGAACTGGGAATTTGCGAAGACAGATCTAATGGGGTGAAGCTCTAAGCTGTCTGTTGGCAGTGTAAGCAGTGCCATCTTTTGCTCTGTGTCACACTAAGCTCTTCTGCTTCCACTCTTGGGAGCTTTGTCATGTTTTTTACTACGTAGAACAGTTAAGAAAACTGCATAATGGTGGTGGGAATTAAAGGTACAATTTGTCTCATGACGGTAATTTAGTTCAGTATAGGGAAGGTGTAAAACCAAACTTAAAAGATATATATGAGAATGCAGCTGCATAACCTGAATTACCACTGCAGTAAATATTTTATTGCACATATTTTACAATAGCTACATCTGCTAGTAGTGCTGGGGCGATACAGATAAACTCCAGTGACTGCTGGACCAAATCTGAAGAACTTTAATTTGTAACCTGTGGGCACTGAATGCATTCTGTATCCAGATGAGGTGCAGTTTGGGTTGTGATTTTTTTCTGACAGAAGTAAAAATGATGAAGCTTTTATCTGCCGTAGTTTGTAATACCTTCCTGTTTGCTGGCAGGTGAAAGGGGAGCAATAAAAACTCATTTTAAACTGTGCTGGTTTGATCAAGACTTTTCCTTCCTCTCTAATATTTTTTTTCAATAGTGTGTCTCAGTAATTTCAGGTGTACTGCTGCCTTGTCTGCCATCCCGTTTGTTACTGGAGATGTCCTTCTTCCTACCCCTTCCTCCCCCCTGCCAGGGTCCGTTTCCAGTCTGTATTAGGTTTCAAGCATCTTTCAGGAAGAGTTTTGTCTGGAACAATCTCCTGCTATAGCTGCTAGGCAAACAAGTCATAAATCTAAGTATATTGCTTCGCTTTTGTACATCTGTTTGCTGGTTGGTAACACATAGGAATCGCTCTCCAACAAGCTGGTAAGCTATGTAATGTGTGCTTGAAACCAGAGATAGTTCTAATTTAAGGTTCTCTGAAGGGTCCCTTCAACATTTAAATGGTTGAGAGCTAAAACAGTCTTAGGTGGTGTTCCAGCAAATGAAATGTTTGCCAGGGCCTTCTCACTGACACCGGGTGGATAATTTGACAAAACGTACTTAACTTACAATTGATAAAAGGCTGCTACTTACCCTGCACCTATTTCTGAAAATCTCTCTTGAGCCACAGCTTTTCAGTCATAAGTACTGAATGATGAATTTTTAATTGGAATCACGGAATCACAGACTGGTTTGGGTTGGAAGGGACCTTAAAGATCATCTAGTTCCATACCCCCTGCCACAGGCAGGGATGCCTTCCACTAGACTATGTTGTTCAAAGCTCTATACATCCGGACCTTGAACATTTCCAGGGATGGGGCAGCAACAACTTCCTACAGAGTAACTTCCTGTGCTGCTAACACACCCCATCAGCTCTGCCTCATTCACACAGCTGGATGTTGCTCTTCTACTTTTTTTGGTCATTCACAAATACATGAAACAAGACAAGAAGCCCTGAGGCTGACATCTGGGTAACTTCAGAGGAAGCCTTCCCTTCTGCCTCACTATCCCTTGCAACACAAGCTATGGCCACCTGATGTGTAGTCAGCCCAGAACCACCTTCATCTCACTTTCCAACCACATACAGACAATTCTGTTCTTCAAAATTGTATCTTAATTATATCTCAATTATTTTGTTCTTCAAAATTGCATTAAGTTAAGCATAATGTCCCCCTAGCTTTCTTAGGGAGGATGGGGGGTTTGCTTTTGAAATGTGAATATATGCACGTGTGTGTACCAGATTTGGCACAGAGTCTGTATGATAGCGACTACCAAGTGGTAGCAGCTCATACAGGATTTATGAATAGGATGCAGATGTAAAAGGGTTGTCTGAAGTACTTACATGATGCTTAAATTTGAAGTGTACTCTCCACATGCAGTAAGCTAGTAGTAAGACTAAAAAGAAAGAATGCTTTTTAAAGTATTTAAGAAAAAATAGTAAGTATTTAAGAAAAAGAAGCACAGCAAGCTGGTGAGATTCTATTTCAGCAGTTTTGTCCTTCAAAACAGCCAAAATTTTGGTCTTCCAGAGACAAGACTTACAGCAAGAAACCAAGCAAGGTTTTGTCAGCCTCTCATCCCTGTCAGACCAACTTCAGGAGAGAAAGAAGTAGTTACTTAAGATAATGGAGTTTCACTTTTCTTATCCTCCCAGGTGAACTACTTGGGGAGAAGAAAGGAGACAAAAAATGCAAGACTGGATCTAAACTCTGTCAGGTTTTACTGCTGAATTCCCATTTTGCTTAATGGTGAATCATTTCAGGGGTTCGGTTGCTTTAGTGAACGGTGTGTGTGCAGTAACTCCCTGGAGCACTTGATTCTAGGCTATTGCATTGAAATTCAGAGTTCTTACATCAAAAATAAGCAGCTGTCCAGAACTGTGTAATAACTGAAAGTTTTGCTCACAGAAAATGGTGGAGTATGTTATGTGGTGCAAGTCAAACCTGAGGGCATGAAATGTGTCTGATTGAAGGGAAACAAATACCCAGGAAGGGGTGGTTGGGATATGCAAGCACTACTTTTATTTTTTTTTTTTTTTTTAAATTAGTCTTGTTATCTATTGATGATGCAAATCCTAAGGATAAAGATTTCATCTCTAACTGCTTTTTAAAATCTGTTAGTAAAATCTCTTCTGTAACTACAGAGGTTCCCGAATACAGTTCAGATGGAAATTATTCAGGTGAAATATTTATGGGAAAATACTGTTAAAATCATGCCATAAAACTCACCTTTGTACTAGAAGGACTGCTTCTGTGCCAATTTTGGGGAATTCCAAGCTGAGGAGCATGCGCTAATTCTTGAGTTATCAAACTGGTTGGGATTTCTAGTAGAATCAATGTTATTTTAGTCTCTTAGAAGTAGCTTAAATATAGGGAATTACAGGGGCATAGTGTCATATTTTTTCCTTAAAGAAGTTAGACTAATATAGAGGTTGCTTCTGTTGGGTGGGTGGGTTTTGGCTGTGGGGATGGAAGGGCTTTCACTGGATACCATTGAGAAGAGCCTGGCTCCATTGTCTTTACTGTCTCCCCACAGATACCAAGACAGACAGATGCGATCCCACTGATCCTGTGAGCTTTCTCTTCCCCAGGCTGAACAGTCCCAGGTCTCGTCCTCTTCTGTCAGAGTGCTGCAGTTATAGTGGAGGGGAGGAAGGAGATACTGAGCCAATCATTTTCAACCAGGGAACATATTTTGGGAAAATCTGCGCATGAAAAACAGTGCTCATCCTCTCCGACCAGTGTAACATTAAATGTCATCTCTCTCTGCCCAAACTGTAGATTAGTTCCCATATCAGTTCTACATCCTCTCACGTCAAATTGGTGAGTCTAATGCGGGCAGGTGCTATTAGACAAACTCGTTTTTCTTACTGTACTGCAACATGCTCAAGAGGTAACACAAAGTGTCAGGTGTGTTGCAAGTGTTCTAGGACAAATGACCAAATCCGCATTGCTTGAAAGGCTGCCATGTCCTGGCAAGAAGCGCAGGTCTCAAGAAGTTTGGGACAGGCGGCATGCACAGCAGAAAGTGCTTGCCCGTTCTGTAGAAGTTACTGTAGAAAAATTGAGATGTGCCTGCAATTAACGTGGTGGTCCACCTGATGTCAGTATTTCCTCACGTTAATGGCCCCAACGCCGTCCGTTTAGCTGTTCAAACGATGGCTATAAACTCAGAAAAACTTGATGCTCATGTAATTCCTATTATTTTCATTTAAGTTTAAAATAACACGAACCTAAGAAAAAATAAGAAAAAAGTTGCTTTGATCTTGATGTTAAAGGACTTCTTCCTGCAAATTACTCCTGCTAGCAGATTTGTCTCTACTTACACTTTTCCATGGCTGCATCAAATAAGCAATTAAATGTAGGAGCACAACTTGTGTTGCGTTTCAAAGAGGGTTTGGCGATGTTTCCTAGAGCTTGTCCAGAACATAGCAAAGGATATTATTTGCCTTCAGAAATCACTGATGTTTTCTGTATTTCACCTTCATTGTCAGCTTAGGATGGGAGCCTGGTTGAGTCATTTAAGAAAGAGGAGGTGACGTTTAAAACTTTTCAGCATGTCAGTTCCATGGTGAAATACAAAGAATAATTATAAAGAAAGATAAGTGCCTTCATGTAATTTGAATATTCAGCTTTATAAAATGAAACAATTATGTATGACACAAATCCACAGCTAATGTTCCTTTTCATATCAACTAAGAAAATGTTTCAGATGCGCCAAGGACTGAAAACACTTGGAAAATTATTTTAGAATAATCTGTGCTCAGTGACAAGTTTTGTAAGATAGAAGGAAACAATTTAAGCTGTAAATTGCTCAGCAGGTTGTTTTGCATACCACTTAGCATTGTGAGGCTTTCTGCTGCATGGGTTGTAACAATTAACGCCTTTATTATTAATGTAGGTCTGTGTTAATTCATACCTTTTTGTAGGGTGGATCTGAGATATAAAAGGCTGCAATTTTTAACCCATACCTCTGCTGAAGTTAATTTATGCTAATATATGAAAGCTTGACATATTTAAGCTGGTATGAATGCAGCAGAAGAGAAAAAGCTGGAAGTCTCTTGAAGTCCTAGGTTTGTTTTAGACTTTTCTTTGAAAAGCAAATGATCATACTGAAAATAATCCAGAATAGGAGCCCTGATTCCCTGAGGAGAAGAAGTGTTCAGGCACTTCAAGGTTCCCTGATGGAAGCCTCAGCGCCAGGTTGGCATGCAGGTTCCCAACACTGCAGATGCAGAGGTAGTCTAAAAAATATCTAGACAAATTTCTGCATAAATACTGTTCTGTATGGTGTTTACACTGTACAATGGAAATGTCACCACTACAGGAAGAATTGTTTTTCTGTAACAAAGAAAACTAAGCTGTTAAAAGTAGTTTCAGCTAAGCAGGCAAGTTAGGCAGAAAGTTTCAGCCAAGCAGGCCTGAATAATTTAAGGTCAGCTTTCTAAAAGAAACTGATCTGCTGTAAATTCAACATTGTTCTAAACAAATTTATGCAAGATGAAAAGGAGGATCTTCTGTGGGATGCAGAGGCTCTCAAGTGCTGACAAGTTCAACTTAGAGACAGGATTTTCAAGTCAGATAATTAATAGCTCAGATAAGAATTCAAATTACACTCATGTAAATACTAGCAGAGGCAAAATGCATACATTATAGTGGCAAAGCAAAAAAAAATAACAAGGGGCATGAACTTCTCTGAGGCCTCTCAAAACTGTCAGAAGTAGTCAGTAGCAGAGAAAGTTTTGTGTGAACAAAATCATCATCTTCATTGCCTTGAGGAAGGCAAACTATTTGGATCAATAAAATACAGTTGTAGTTTAATGAGAGATAAGCTGTAGAAGTCCTACAATAATAAACCTTCATAATGGGGACGCTGTGAATCTGCCATTGTGTATTACAGCTGTAAAGATCAAACAGTTCCTAGGGAGCAGCATGAGCAGCTTTATTTTAGCAGATGTTTGTTTTTGTTCTTTAGTTTCAAACCTTGCTGATCCAATGTTGATAAACTGTACAATTTAAATATGAGATTCCTTTCAAAAAAATCTTTAAAAAATGTCAGTGAAGCAGTTCTGATGGTGCTCCACATCACCCTCACCTTCCTTTTTAAGGTAGAGTACAGCAGGGGCATTTCCTGCTCCTCTTATAACACTTTCTGTTTCAGCCAGCATTAGCAAATATAGCTTTGCAACACTTTCCATCAGGTTTGGAAAAGAAATACTGTGGCTGCTAAGGGCTGAGCCAGTATAAGCTCTACTGATTGAACACAATCTTCAAAGCTAGAAATTCTGCTGAATGAAAACAATCTCAAAAAATACTGAAGCAGACTGTTAGAGTAGTCTCTGCTCCATGGCAGACAGCATTTGTTCTCACACAGCTGGGATAAACATGTGAAGTGCACAGTGATTTTGATAGACACCAAATTACACCATGTCTGACCTTGTTCAAATTTACATTGACAGATGAGCGTGCACAGGCCGGACCTCAGCCAATCTGGAGCCACAGACACCTTCTAACAATTCTGCACCTCAGGCTGCTAGGCAGACTGCAGCTTCCAGTAGGGAACCTGCCCAAGCAGGTTTGTGTTTCAAAACTAAAATTGCAAGGTGGAGTTTGAAGGTAGTATTTTAAATCCTATTCTGTAGATGAGAGTCTGGGTGGCAGGCAGGGAAAAGATCATGATGAGTAGTTGGGGGGTTGGTGTTTTCAACCCCTTGTTTCCTTCCTTGCTTTTTGTTGCTTTCCTGCCTCTCTCTGATTCAAACAGCTGAGCAGGGGTCTTTCTGCTGTGGAACAGCACAGAGAGCTGAAGTAACTGTCACCAGCAGACACCCAGGAGCCAGTCAGTGCGGAAGGGCTGCCGCACGCACACCATGCAGCTCAACCAGCAGGATCCTACCCAGCTGTTGCAGAAGAGGCAGCAGGTTCTTCGGACAACCACAACAAACAGCAAGTGGGTTTGTGCTGAAAGAGATGGGGAAAGGGTGGTAGTAAACAAAAACACACCCAGGGGAAGAGTTCCTACTTCTCCAGCTCACTGAGAGAGTTAACATCAAGAAATACTTTGGAAGTATGTGTACAGTCTTCAGCTGTAATTTAGTGTGACCATATATATGGTATATATGGTGGCTTGCTTATCCACCGAGCTTTCTTCACAGGCATACAAGGCAGTTTATACTCACCTCTCCTGCACATATAATGCAAAATGCAGTATTTACTTATCTGTGTTATAGACAAATTTGAAACAAAATTAATGTCTTCGAAGTAGTCTAATAATTACCATAACTCAAATACCATGTTTTCTTTTTCTGTTCCAGAACATCAGTAAATGCAATAAATGTACTAATATGAAAGCTGCTGTGAGCAAATGTAAGTCATTTACTACTTTAGCCACTATATTTCTTTAATAAAACATACAATTGGATTTTAACCTAAAACATTAGATAGAAGTGGGTTTTTTGGGGGTTTTGGGGGTTTTTTTACAAACTTATGAGTTAGTTGGGTACTGTTGAAAGAGTTGTAAAGTTAAGCGCAGCTGCCCTCATTTTCCTCAAATAAACTATTTTTTATCCAATCTTATTTCCCCCTAATTATAAATTGGGAAAGTAACTGACCTTGCTGAGATGACAAATAACATAACTAATGTCTTCACTTATCACTTTCCATGACCAACTCTGAATTCATAAGTCATTTTACAGCCATGCAGTAATAAGATCCTAGTCTCTTGAAGCAGAGGACATTCCAGGAGCAGCTCTACATTTGAAAGAGACAAGAAAACTCATTCAGTGCGGGTGGGAGCAAAGTCAAGATTACATTACCCTGTATGCACCATGCTACTACCCTTTTCTGCTGGGATGACACAGGACACCAGTTCTCATTGCCAAGTTAATCATACGGGTCCTTTGTCCCTGGCCAGCTCCACTCCACGTCACAGTACAGGCATCTTGTGTTTCTGAGGTTGAAGCTTAAAAAATATGGACGTTGAAACAAAGCCAGTTACAGTGTGTCCAGCATATTAGTTACAAAGTGTGCAGTCTCAAGAATTCATGTTTCAGACACTATTTAACATGCAGACTCTAAAAGAAGGTAAAAGAGAGGGCATAAGTGGTTTAGGCAAAAAGGAGAGACACTGTGTTTTAGGTAGGGGTTTTATTATCTTTCAACCAAAAAATGTAGTTTCGTGCTCTGTGTACAATACACATGCTTTCCCAGTCTTCTCAAAGTAAACCAAAACCAATCTTTTTTAATAAAGTCCATGAATATCAGAATTTTATTATAAATGTTCATGAAAGTGAATCCCCACATTTTTAATAGATCAACTGCTTTATTTGCACAGTGATCACAAAATAGTCAAGTAATCCATTGTCCTAAATAATTGAGGAAATGAAATAAATAATAAAATCATTCTATAAATACATACATACCAAGCTTAAAGAAGCAGCTTATAGTCCTATAGTGTTGTGCAACACTTTTTGTGTACACATCGTTCCTGTCAGCAAAACTCAGCAGGCAAGACCAAATGTATGCCTTGTAATTTCTCAATATGAAAATTCTCCATATCCAAGCAGCTCTCCCTGGAATAACAAAATATGCAGCACAGTTGTTTCTGTACCAAACCCAGCTTCATAACTCCAGGCAGTCTTTAAAATTGAAAGCTCCTTAAGAAGCAGTCAGTCAAACAATAAAAAAGAGGAGTGATTGAAATTGTTTTGGCAAAATAATTTGCTGTCAGAGTCCCAAAATATAGAAAAACATTAAGCGCTCCTGCAGAACAAAACAGTGTCTGCGCACACCCTGAACTTGTTTCTAAACAAAAATGGGGTGTTAAGAAAAACACTTGTTTGATCCAAAAGTCAAGGTCGGGTTGCTAGTGTTACTTCACGATAGAAACAGCATTTTCATGTTGGTTTCCAAGTAAGTGCCAGCAGAATTGAAAAGCCATGCTAATGTGGATGGGGACATAGATGTAAGCAGTGTATAACACCATGAATAACATGGTAATGTTGAAAGTGTAGAAAAGCACTTTTTCCCAGGGCTCCATGAGATAGCTGCAGGTAATTAGTTCGAACTGGCAGAACAGCCAATAGAGATAGTTCTTCAGGTTCTTAATATCCATCTTCAACTTTGTGCCACTTCCGAAAGCCTTCCCTATTAAAATAATGGATAGCAAAAATAGAAAACTTTTTTTCAAAAAAGGCAAAAACCCCATGAAAATATCATATGCACAGCAACTTCATGCTACTCAGCTTGCTCATACTGATCATTTTTAGTAAATTATGTTTTAAAACTACAGCAGATGTAAAATTCCAAGGTTGCAAATGCATTTTAAAGCATAAAACATGGTCAGATAGTAACAGACTAACATGAGTCATTCTTCTACCCCATCCCATAAAAGGCTTCATTTGTATTCCATTTTCCTTTCCTATATTCAGTTCTGAACATGACAGTTAGATCACTGGCACTTTAATTTACCAAGAAGGCTCCACAGTTTTTCTTTATTCCAGAAATCAGTTACCGAATAATTGGTGCAATTCTGTTCTCTGAGCCAAACTCTACTTTCATAACTTTGCCTTGCACTGGATTATTTAAGGCTTAATTCAAAGAGCATTTCAAACCTGCTCTCCTTCACCACTGATGGATTTTGGCATAGAACTTGGCTAGAAGTCTGATTTCTCCTACTGCAGGGTGAATTTTGTATCTTATGTTTCATGTGCTGCTGGAATGAAAACTGTGAGTATGCAGAACACCACACAGACAGAATTACAATACAAGAAACTATATATATTCTCCTGCTGCTTTTGGAAGAGAGATTGAAAGCATATACATTTATTTTAAAGTTTTGTGTTCAAATTAATGTTGATAATTACTAATTTTTAAATTGTATAGGTACCAGAACACAGAATTGGAGAGGTAAAGAGCAAAGAGGACTATTTCAGTTACTGGTGCTTCCTATCATTTGGTAAATAAGAGATGACAAAACAAAGACCAATTCCTCACTTTTTAATAGAAGTGTTAAGAACTTCTGGTGGTGTCAAGATCTGTGAAAAGAAATTATTCCACAGAAATTCAATACAACTTCATATATCAATATAGAGTGGGGTTTTACCCTAACAGAAGCCCCTTCCTAATGTTTTTAGAAAAATTTTGCCTCACCTTTTCATTCAACTTCTACAGCATTCCCAACTCTTCTCTGCCTGACAGGTGAGATAAACTAGATAATGCTTCTCTAGTTAAGAATTGTTATTAACTACTTTTAGCAACATCCTGAATATATCCGTCACATTTCTGTACATTATATGCAACTTTCACTAAACCTAGATTATACCTAAGCCTCTTATCATCAAGTGCATTACCAAGCATCTTTGAAGAAAGATTTTTCTTATCCAAAATTGATTTTGTAGAAAGTGGAACTTACCTCTTCACTTCTCCCTGATGACAAAATGTCCAGGTGAGAGATGCTTCCTAACCCTTCTGCCTTTTGCAGTTGAGCAGCTCATGTACAGATTAAGAAGCAGAAACAATTACCTTTGATCCTCAATTACAGTGTGTATCCTCCATACCCCGCCCTTCTTCACTGTTGCTAAAACTCTGGCCAAAATTGTCTGCATTATGCAACTAGGACAGCCATCGTCTGGCTTGGTACCATGATCTCATGACAGCATTAATTTGATAACTTGTACTAAGTCAGAGTTTAAGAACTGCAGGTTAGGAGGAACATACAAGGCTGAAACACCCTTCAGGACAATCAGCAAAACATGTTTACAGTCCATGCCTTCCCTAATTTAGCATCTCAAAAAGCATCTCCGTTTCTGCGGGACTTTATGATGCAGGCTGCCAAGGTTCCTACAAGGTGCAATTTAACATCCAGGCAAAAATACAAGTTATGTAGCCACAAGAATGTAGCTCAATTAATAGGTCACAGAGAAGTCTCTGGTAAAGCCACCACCTCCTGCAACCTTTGATTAATACCACTTCCAACAGTTCTCAGTCTTCTCTGTATCAGTATATCCCAGCCCTGTATAGACACCCCAGTTGTCCTCATCCAGAAACCCCAGGGTGGAGAGAATACATGGACAAGATTTCTGCAAGGAAGATTGTGATTTTTTTCTTAAAAATGCTACAAAATAAAACCAAGCCACAAATGCTTGAGGAATTTTAATGATCTAATTGGACAAGCAAATGAGGTAGAAACCTGCATGATATATTATGTTCTAAACTATCTGCCTGCAGTCAAATAATTTCCAAATATGAATCAGCTTCATTCTGGGAGACAATGCCATAAGCAATGTCTAAGGCATCTGAGCCTCACCTTCTTTCTTCCCTTCCTTACAAAACACAGCCTGAGTTGATATATTAGTAACTGCTGATCTATTAGTAACTGCTTACCTATTAGTAACTTCCTACCCTATCCCATCCCTGCCCCATTAAACTTTATTCTGTTTTTCAACAAAATAAATTTTTCTGTCTAAAAAACATTTTCCATAGAAAATTTAGAAATGTAAACTACTGTCCGTAGCAGCAGTAGTCGATATACCCCATGCCCCACAAGGGTGTGCCAGAGAAGGAGTGTAAATCACAAACTGAACAAACTACTACATCGTGGAAGATATAACCTAGTTTGTGGTCTAGAGAATAGACTCATCAAACGTGAAATATAATTGCTCCGGAGTACTGCTGCAGGATTCTTATCTCAAGAGTTTCTACTTTCAACCAACTCCATATTTCAATGGAGTATGGAGGGCTGGCTAAGCTGATTTTCAGGTTGGTTGGTTGTTGGTTTTGTTTTGGTTTTTTTCCATGAAAATGTTGGTGAAAAAAATGTATATACAGGAGAAACATTTAGAGAGCCGCAATAACTCCTCCTCATGGACGTGCCTGCTTCACATTACTCACTCTTCCTGGGAGATGGATCAGCCTCTTCTGAATCCTTTATCAAGATGCAGTGGCAGAACACTGATTACCAGGGCAGCTGAAAGCAGGGCTGCACCTCTGTGCCCTCAGAATCCTCTCCAAAAAACATTTCCATAAGAGCCAGGAAAACTCAGATCAGCACTTCTGCCATTCTCAAGTGCCAAACCATACGGAAGTTTTCATTCTTCTCAGTAATTATCCACTAGTTCTTTCCATAGCGAATTCCCTGAATTGAAACGACACAGAAAGAGACTTGCTGGGTTTGCTGTAGTTCTTAACAGCTTCAAACTGACAGCTGAGTGCCACTGTGGTAGTGCAGAAGAACAGGCAGTTTCACAGCAATAATATGTTGGGGTAGGCAGAAGCCATTCCCAGTGTGGTGCTGTAAGCAGATCTTGGATGGTGGTATGTAAAGCCCCCAGGCATTCTCTCCTCGCTTTCTGTGTGGCCAGTCCTGGTGCTTTGCCCAGCTTCCACCCCAAGGGGAAATAAGGACTCACAAATACTTCTCACAAGTTGTAATCACATGTGTATAGCTTCATGCAGAAGACAAAATTCACCTGAAATGCCTGTCTTTTAAGGCAGTTTTAGCCTATGCATTTCAAGATTCCCCACATATGGGAGAAACAGAAATAGTCTTCAAGACAAAAACAAAGCAAAACAGACCAACAAAACCAGACAAAATCATACTGCAACATTTGGTAAGGCACTGTGAAGAATGACTGCAGATGTATAGAACTTACTCTGAAGAGCAGGACAGAAAATCTCCTGGATGGCATTCTGTCTCAGAGGGGCTGGTCCCTTGTTTTCAGGTCTCTTGATGGCATTGCCCACACAATTAAATTTCAAAACCTCTTTTTGCAGCTTCCAACTGTGATTTCCAGACAAACAAATTCAAACACAACCAAGTCACACAGTGAGGCAGTAACCAGAAACATCCAAATCACCAGCCTCCCTTTTCTAAGTTCAGTGAGGTTCCCCATATGGAAAAGCCACCACTTCTGATTCATACAGAATTTAGACAATTAGCTCCAGAAGCAGAAGTAATGTGTGGGGTTTTTCCTATTATTTTATGCCTTATAATGGGATCCTCTGATGTCTAGCAAGGTGCAAACCCCCACTGAGGCATTTGTTCTGCATTTGGCTTCAGAATGGCAGCTGTCTGCGTGGTTTCTTTGCTGTCTAGTAAGGACCATGTAATATCCTACTTTTTCTCTTCCTGATCATTTCTTTCGACACGATTTGTGTCTTTGAGATCTTCTCAAATAAGTACTTCGAGTACTTCCTTTTCCAACTTAACTGAAATTGGCCATGGGTTAAAAAGTATGGTGTGTATAGAGAGATAGAGATAGTGAAAGAAAATAAGCCGTATTTCCATATAAGACCAAGCTAAAAATTCCTGAAATATCTCTACCTCACACCTATACACTGTGGCAAGTCATTTATCTGTCTACTTAAAATTTACATGATGGAAGTTAATCAAAGCAGAATGTTAAGGTGATTAGGACAGCTTTCTAATCTGCCCCATCCATCTATCCACACAAAGAAAGGCATAGACAAGTTTGTTTTCTTGTAACAGTATACTTCACTTTGTTTGATCCCTTTTGGCTCCAGCACCTCTTGGAAAAAAGCAGTATTATTGATGAATTATTAACATTCAAGGGAGGCAGCTCTCTGTGACAGCCAGCATCTGTGTGTGCATTCATACAAGCTCTTCAGGCTGCAGCTTCATGCCCACAATATGGTCCTTAGCTCAGCAACCTCTTCCTGCTCTCTCCCTCATACTGGCAAGGAGGACACATCAGGGAACTATCTCAGGCCTGGCAGATCATAAATATGCCAGCATCTTCAGTCTCCACAAAACCTGACCACACAACTTCAGACACTAGAGGAAGAGACAGGATGGAAACACAGCACAAGGGCAAAGAGATGGTGGGAAGTTAGGCAGGACACATCAACCCAGGCAAAGGTGAGCTTAACCTTCTATAGAACTGCACCATAAGGTAAGTAACATGACCACGAACAGAGGCATGAGCCTCCTCCTATGAACACCTGCAGCCTCTGAGCATCATCTTGTGCCCTCAAGGCACCTGAGCACCAGCTTCATGGCACAGGGAAAGAAACTCAGCAATATGGGATGGCTCTTACAGCGAGTTGTCAGCTTGACTTGCCAATACAATCAAGCTGCACCAGAACATACACTACTGTTCCTGGAAAGGAGAAACATTGCCCTGTAGTGTAGAACAGGCCAATTCTTAGAAAGGTTCTGCCATGTGTGATGTAAAATACATGGCATGTGGCTCCACAACTTCTGGCACCAGACAACAGGTTTACCTGGAGTGGTATCACCCTGGAATCAGGCTCTATGACACCATATAGCAACTCAAGGAATGTATCTTGATGAGGAATGTATCTTAGCTCCAGCTTATAGGAGCTTGACTTACTCTCATATGTAATGCAAATAGCATGTTTTCATTATTACATTTTTGCCTGCAAGAGTCATACGATTTCCCAGCATGCTTCCCCACACCTGGCTAGACCAGTTCAGGAACTTCTTAAATTCTACATCAGGACAGATAATTAAGTAAGTGAAAATTATGGAGGCTAGTGATCTCCAAAAGCACAAGGAATATACGTAGCTGGCCCAGAAGGATTAGGCACAAACTAAGATGATATCATGCCATTCGATGTGTCACAGAGTGTTTCATAAAAGCTGGACAGTTAAGTATATCAGTTGTGAAATCAATAAACCTAGACAATTACTGTTTATCTTACTATATAGCTCACCCACATTATTTCTTATTTAGCTACGACTGATGCACGAGAAATCCCAGCAAAACAACTTTATCCTGCCATCAGTGTCCTTAGCAGTATCTAGAGTATGCTCTTGTGGGACAGTCCTTGCATGCCTGATCCCTCACCCAAGTCGAAGTCTTGTCTCCAAGTGTGGTTCAAATTCACCACATATTCCTTCACCTGGCAGATTTTCTTAAAGGAGAGTGGGTCACTCAGGACTAAAAAGGGGAAGCTATTTGTTCCTGCACGGAACAGCTAAACTCTGCTTTCTCCTTCTTGTTCCTCTAAGCTGTTCACAATGTTTATCAGTTCCAGTTCTTTCTCAGTGTTGTCCATGCTGCCATATGCCTCAACATGTAACTGACATTGTTTCAGGTGTGAAGCAAATATAACTGAAAAGCTACCTAAAAGTAGTTTAAAATGTAGAACTGTAGAGATACAAAGCCACAACTGTGATTGCAGAACTGAATGTCCAGCCTGGGACTAGCAGCTGATCACACTGACTGTTCTCCTAAGACCAAGATTCTCCTGTTCTCTAATTTCTAGGGTCATTTTGTAGTTTTACTTTAAAGCAGGGGTGACACAACCCTAGCTATTTTGCAGGCCTTCGGCACTGCAAACTTCAGTTGTGCTGCCAGCAAATACAGTTGTCTCCCACACATTTGCAGGGAGTAGAAGGTTTCAATATGTATGCTCAGGATGGCAACAGCTGCAGTCCTGATGTGCTCCAGTAATGCTTCATCCCGTTTCCAGGAAGATACTCAGCTGCCTGATTCTGTCACAGGCACTGAGGGATTCCCTAAGACTTTGTGACTTAGCCCAGTTGCAAAAAAGACAAAAAGGGTTCTTTAGTAGGCAACAACTAATTCTGAATCACTGCAGCATTAAACCCTTCCCCATCTAATGCTGAAGCCACAGGAAACAATGCAATATGCACTGTTTGGAATATGCAAAAGAATATTCCACTTGCAGAGCATCAAAAGGATAATAGTTGTGTGCTTGGTTCTCTCTCCCAACTATGTCAACATATACTTAACACACATTAAGAATCCACCAGAACTGGTGCACTGTACAGACTTGTCTGTAAGATAAATTAGCATAGGGTAAGGCCCAAGGACCTGGTGTTCAGGAGGAAAGACAAGAAATCAAAACTTTATTATTTTAAGAAAATATGTAAAGCGGAAGGATGAGCTTAGTGTTTGTCTCCTGTTATAATTAAAACGGGTAGTTACCAAAATGGGAGTCCTTTCCTGGCCAAGAGTAATGAATTCTCACTCACATTCTCTTAAACTTCAATTTCAGTTGTGGTATCTAAAGCCTACCTGAAGCTTTGCCACTCCCAAAACTGTGCTCAAAGCTGAATTCAGTCTTTCAGCAGAGTACAGCTCTTCATCCAGCCATCATCCATCATATGTCCATCTCTGGCAATGTTCAAGGCCAGGCTGGACAGGGCTTGGAGACATGATCTGGTGGAATCCTCTACAGCAGGAGGGTTGGAACTGGATGATCTTTAAGGTCCCTTCCAGCCCAAACCATTCCATGATTCCGTGATTCATTCTATGTCATCAGGAGACCTGGCCTTGCTCTGAGAAAAAAGCCCTGCCAGTTGGCTGGGGAGGGACGCAGTGCCCCTGAAACACAGGAGCCCCTCACAGGTCCCTGCCTTGTGAGGGGCAAGCAGGAGTCACAAAGTGATCATTGCCATGAAACAAACTCAAAGGAAAAAAAGAAATTAAACAACAAACCACCACCACCACCACAAAACAAAACCCAAACACACACTCAGAACACTCACTCAGATCTCGTAATTTCACTACAGACAGGAGAAGGGCGGCTGTGTGAAACCCCAGCACCTGTCCAGCCACTCGCCACAGCCGGGCCCCGGAGCCCACAGGAGTCCCCGCGCCTCCGGCCCTCCCCACATTCTCAACCCCCTCGGCCCCCCGCCGGCCCTTTGCCGTCTCCTCAAGCCTCTGGGCTGATCCCGCCGGCATGCCCGAGGCTCCCGTCCCATCCTCGCCCTACGCTGCCGCTTCGCGTCATCCTCCCGGCCCGGGCAGCCCGCAGCACTTGCCGCAACCCGGCCGCGGTCCCCCGGCTCCCATAGGCCGTGAGGAGCTCAGGCGGCGCTGGGGCGGAGCGGGCCCCCCTGAGGCGGCAGTTGCCTACAAACCCCAGCAGCCTCCGCGGCAAGGGCCGCCAGACGCGGCGGGAGGGCACTGCAAGGGCTGCTGGGACCGGTAGTCCCAAGACGACTTCAGTGCAGGGGGCAGCGGAGGTTGCGGGCATAAGATGAGGCCAAGTTCAGTGTGGGCATAGGGTGAGGGGACAAACCGTGGCCGTGACAGTGATAGGGTAAGATCAATCACACGGACCCCAGAAATCCCTCTTGCATGGTGTTGACCGTTGTTGCTGAATCCACCCTCTGCACAGCTCCCCTAGCCCAATCCCTCCCCCCTTCTCTCGCAGCTCTGTGAACAGCTTGTGGGTGCTTGTATTTTATTCGACGCTTTCCAAACTAGAAGTGATTTTACCCAAACGAGCTTCTTCCCTCAAGGGCTCACGGTGTCTCTCACCTCAGGCGGATCAAGGAGCTGTGTGTCCTTGAGCAGCCTGCATGCGGCGCTCTCAGAGCTGAGTCCCGCCAGGTAACCGGGGCCCTCCGTTCTGCTGTGTTTCTTTTCAGCACTTCATATACTTGGTGAGTAAATTGGCTGTAAGAGAAAATTCCCTCTAAAATCCAGTCCTACATTTTTCTCCAGACATCAGATAATTAATTGAGTGTTATGAGGAAAAAAAAAAAGATCCTGCCTTGCATAAGTGATCCTTTGAAAACTCAAATTTGAGAACATACAGTGTACCCTTTTGGCAGAAGGACCTCCAGAGGGATTACAGTACTAAGAAGTATTACAGTCTTTTCTGTAATTGCTTTAAGAAGTATATGGCATTCAAATGTGTCTGTTTTCTTTCTGTTTAGCCAGAGGTATTTTACTGGAATAAAATTTGCAAGTGTCTCTTTTTTTCAGCTTTTTTTCTTTATTTAATTGTGTAGGATACTATTGCTATTTTAACATGGATCCTTCCTTGCCTCATCAAACCCAAGGTAGAAGTGTTTGTTCCTTGATGTACGTAACTGTGCTCAAGTGAATGGGCCTTCAGGGGAACATAGCGCCTGGCCACAGCTGTGGACATGAACAGTGTGGCAGGATGAGAAACCAAATTAGACTTATCAAATTATTTAATGCACCACTCCCAATTGTCTTGAAGAGGCTTTAAATATTAAAGCAGCTTTGAGCTATAGATGCTGGAGTAGAAGGGGCATGGTCATTTCATGGTACTTACTCTCAGTGAAATCCTAGTTGGTAAAATTCTGCCTGTATTGGAATACATGGTGACAAAAGTGAAAACAATGCAAGGGGAAAGCACTGGAAAACTGAATAAACCACCAAATTATGCTTTTTTTTTTTTTTTATCCAAAAGGCCACATTAATCTGCCTATATGTGCTTTGTCTAAAACTTATTTTGAAAAAGTCTTTGTCAATGCAATCAAAATGAATCTATTTCTAATTTAATTGAAACTAAGTTTTCTTTTATCCCTACATTTTAAAAATTCTGTTTCAATCTCTGGTGCTTAATAACGGTGAGGGAAAAAAATATTTCACATACCTTCAAAGGGAAAAAAGTGGAAGAGATTGTGCATAATAATGGAAAGATTGCTAGTTTATCTTCTGCTATGATATAAGCCCAGACTGCCTCCTGGGTGCCTTTCACAGGGCAGATGATTTTCAGTGAAATTTAATCTACTGTGAAAGGAGCAGAAAACTGAAGGCTCAGGAAGTCATTCGTTTTCTTAACGGCTGACTCCTTGGAACTAGAGAAGTGAACATCCTCACACTACTGTGAAAATGGGAGTAGGGATAAGTCAAGGAAAGACTAGAAGAAAACAGAAAACCCCACAACTTCAGCATCTTGAAGTGTAGCCTTCTTGACAGAGAGAAAAGTAGCCTGCCAGCAATGCTCCAGAAATAAGGAACAGGGATTTGCACTTTTGCCGGCTGATGTAATTAGTCATTGCTTCCCACAAAAATACAGAAAGCAAT
>JAOEHY010050026.1:0-40928 GCA_025447955.1 Psilopsiagon aurifrons
CCCCTTTCCTTCCACCTTTCCTTCCTAGAAGGCTTACCACCAAGTTGCCTAAGGCACTTCACAGCTTATTTACAGAAACACAAGCTCAAAGCCAGACTCCCTTGGTGAAAGTCTTCAAGGTGGGATATACAGTAGATCTGATAGATAATTTTTTACTTTGGTAGATACAAAACCATCAATAATTACTTCAAATAATTCCAAGCACGTAAAAAAGACATCAAAATTTAAGTGATTTACCCATAATCATAGGGAAGGTTCTCTTATTGTGAAGAGAATATTCTGCTTTTGCTGATCCTGTCTTATTGGTATAAACTGTAAGAGCTTTCTCCCCTCTTTTAACCACATATGTGATTCTGTGGAATGGATGGAAAAGTAATAAATTTATTGTAAAAATCATCCAAGCCCTTTCTCAACTCTTCCATCCAATTAAATGGTGATGGAAGAAAAAGACCATTTCATAGAAATGAATTAGTGAAGATATTGTGAATATTGTGACATTTCCCACTGCCTCACAAGCCAGCTTCTTACTACTTGTTTACAATAATGAGAGGAAGAAAAATCATTTTGTTCTCATGAGGTTTCCAGATATCTCAGACCAAGCTTTTCTGTTGCATCATTCTTTTTGTAGTTGTGTATTTTCTGAATAGAAACAGAAATTACTGTGTTGGAAACTGGTCAGCCACTGGAAGAGGTCCACAGAGACCATAAGGAGTCTTGAAGATCTTGAAGATTTGAGTATCTTGAAGATACTCAAAAATCATGCCAAGAACATGAACAACCTGATCTAGCGAGAACTGCTTTCAGCTGGTCTACATAATCACCAGAGATTCTTAGGAATCCAAATGATTCTGATTCTGCAATTGATTATCTTACATTGCTCTTCTACAGTCCAAGGCAGCTGAAAGCACTTTTTCCTCAAGCAATCAGCTTCAGAGTGGTAACGCAACTACTTCAGCAGGGGAACATGGTTGTCATTTGTGCCCCCCTGCTACAGTGGGCGGCCCTGAGGTTTCCCCCATTATTTAAGTCAGATTTTATTGCACCCATTCAGCGCCTCACATCGAATTCAGTTGGGCCCAGCTCCAATTCCCTGAATAGGAGACCATGAAACCTGCTGGTACTGAGCATGACAAAACCATTTCCAAGAATTGGCTGGACGTATAAAAAATAATACGAAAACATGAAGACCTCAGAGGCATAAGACATACGAAAGTCCAACATGTGAAACGAAATAATTTATATATAGTGCCTGAATTACAACTTCGAACTTCTTACATATACTTTTTGTCTAACAAAGCAAAAAATGTAGGATTCTGAACCTATGTGTACAAAAAAACCCTTATACTGAATATTATAAACAGAAAATGTGAATGCAGAAACTGTAAGTAATAGGTTCTCTTAGCTCCTTTCATATTCATTCTGAACAGCACTTACTAAAGAATGTGGAGCAAGTGTTTATCTGAAGCAAAGCTGTAACACATCTTCTGGTTTTATTAAAAGGTATTTATACCTTTAGTGAAGTGACACCTCCTAGACATTTTTCAGAGCATGAAGATTCATTAGAATTCAGGATAAATGCAAGCGCTAACATTGTGGTTTTATGTAGCAGCAAGTACCTCTTTGGATTTGTGGAGACTGAGAAGCATTCTCAGACTGTGACAGTACTGAAATGCATGTAGCGAGTTGAGAGTTATTTTAAGTCACCAGATCTATAGTAGGTAGGTCACAGTGTTCCAGAGTGGAAAATGATCTGCAATTATTTTTGCATCCTCATGGAGAGGCAAGACCCGGTGCCCTCAAGTCAAGGTCAGAAACAAAGACCCAATTCAGAACTAATTCTTATATGTGAATACCAAGTTACACATCTTGGATTTGTTTATTCTTCTCTGATGCTTGAGTACTGCTTTCATTTTGAACTTTTCTGTTGAACTCACTTTGTGCAAGCTATTTAATTCACCCTGAGTGACATCTTTTCTTATACTCCCACTCCTCTCCTGTAGCTTTACATTCACTATCTGAATCCCCAATGGTATCGGAGGTTCTCAGAACCAGATTTGCTAGATACTATTTGAAAGGCAGATAAAGAAGAAGCTGTCACTTCTTTGTTATGGGACATAACCAGCCTGCACTCCTTGTGCTTTCTATTGCTATACAATGCTGCAGACACATACAGTCTGATATAGCCTGTTTGCCACTTCTGAAATTACTTGCTTCCTTCAAACATCAGTGCAAATTATCAGACATATGTATCTGACCTCTACCATGAGGAATTTCATTCTCTTTCCTACCTCATTCAGCCTTCCAAGTTTCTCAGAAACATTTCTTTATCTTCCTTACTATTCAAGGGACCTCACAACTTCTACCTTCCTTATTACTTCTTCCAGATAGTTAGGGGAACTTCCAAATAATACAATTGCAGCTATTAAGTCACACAAGTTTTGTACTAATAGAAAAACTTCATGGAAGACAAGAGATCTAAGTTGTACCAAGCTTCTGCTTATTAGCACTTACCTATGCCATCCCTGGAGACATTCAAGGACAGGCTGGATGGGGTATTAAGCAACCTGATCTAGTTGAAGGTGTCCCTGCTCAGTGCCTGGGGGTTTGGACTACATGACCTTTGCAGGTCTTTCCCACACAAACTATTCTAGGATTCTATGAGTCAACATTTCTCTTTAAACAATTTTTAATCCAACTAATAACAGTGTAGCAAGTTGTCTTGTCTGAAGTCTCTTACCAGCAGTTGCACTATAACAAAGATACATTTATCTGTTCTTTTTTTCTCCCTCAGTGCCAGTCAACATGCAATACAGTGTTAAAGAGATCTAAAAGGAAGATACAATTTACCATTTCTACCATTATAACCTCACTGAAATCAACCAAGCTATGGCAGTTTAGCCAAGCTGAGAATATGTTCTTATTTATTTTTGTCAAAGATACACTTTTTCTTACAGTACATTAGGAGCCTAACCAACTGACAGCTACATATCTTGCTTCAGATGAAATTTCTGGTCACAAGCATCATTAAATACTTGAGTATGACCACACTAAAGCAAGGCAAGGCATTTTGTTAACTCTATCCTTGAATCATACTGTCTCTTGGAAGTTTCAAGCAGCACTAAAAATACAGGAAACTTCAGAGACTGAATCACAGAAGCCACAGTTTATCATGGCCAGATAAAAATGCTACTACCTATAATATCAGTTAATAACTCCCTACTCTTAAAAGCCCAGAAGACCCACAGCCCTGTTGTATGGGACAACACACCAGATTTAATGAAAAAAATAGACAGCTGATGTCAAGAGGTGGAAGCAGGGCACACAGTCAGATGAAGCAAGGGAGCCTGGTTCACTACTGTCTAGTTTCAGATGAGCGGTTTTTAATAATGTCCCATCCATTACCTTGAACAATTCAGTGCTCCAAGACCAAGTTGAGCATGTCTGCAGTGATATTACACCCCACTTCCCTGGAGTCCTCTAGATTAGGAGGCTGACCAGGATTCAGGGTTTACCTAGAACTGCAGAAGTGTTGGTGGGCACTTTGCAGGTCTCTAGCCCAATGTTGTTCTCCAAGAGAGACTACTGCCAACACTAGATCAGCTCAGCCAGAGTTTAGTCTATCCTAGTCTTGAAAATGTCCAAGGATGGAGACACATCGTCTCCAGAGCAGCAATACCAAACAAATAAAGCTCTTAAGTAGTTTGAAGATTCCAAGCTGCAACTTCTGGCCACAGTACCCTTGACATACCACCTGCAATTACTGGGAAGGGTTTGCCTCTTTCATTTTTGTTACTCCCTTCAAGTAGCTGTTGGTTGTTAGTTGATAACCCTTTTGCTTCCCCTTGCCAGAGTACACAAACCCTCTTCCCTCAAACTCTGCCCGTAACACGTGCTCAGCCCCTAGCTATCCCAGCAGTTCTTTGAGGGTCCTGCTTCGGTTTCTTGATGTCCTTCATGAAGTGCGAAACCCAAAACTAGACCAGGCAAATCCTTGCTGGTCTCAAATAGGTAGCGATAATAATTTCCTTCAACCTGCCAGCCACGCTCCTTCGAACGTAGCCCAGCATGTAGTTCACTTTATTCACATATAGAGTGCGCTGTTGATCCATATTCAGCTTGACATCCCTTCTACCTTGAGAGACCCTCACAGCAGGATTGCGACTCAGCCACTTGGTTCCCAACCTGGACAGATGCACAGGGTTACTCAGCCGCAAGAGCAGAATTTTGCACTTCTTTTTAAGGGGTCTCTCTTGGACTTTCTTCAGGCTTCTCAAGATGCCTCTGGGCTGAAGCTCTTCGCTCTGGCATACCATCAACAGAAGCACATAGTCTTCATCACTCAGCCTTTGCAACCAGAATTGGTCACAGCTGTAATTTTTCCCTTTTATTTTCCTTCTCAAATGGTTCTACACTCCAAAAACAAACAAACAAAAAAAAGTACAGAGCTCCAGAAGTATAACTGACATTCCCAAATATGAAGTGTTAAATGCCTGAAGCATCTTTCTCAGGAGCAAATGTTTGAAGGGAAGTTATTTTCCCCAGGGATAACAGTATTGCTGCTGTGTAAAAGGCAGAAAAATGTTCCCATACATCTAGCTGAAGATTCAGCATCAAATTCAAATGACACATGCTATAAAGTAGAAAAAGACACACACAGCAGCTGGTGTCTAAAATGTGGTTTGGGATGCCTCTGAAGCATTAAAGAACCTCTTCCCAAATATATTGTACTACTGCTGATAAGCTCCAGCTTTCTCATCTAAAACTCCCAGAGATCTGCCTATCAGATTCTGTACCACTACAGCTTTCCACTAATGCAGGGGACCTTGCACTTTGCAAAACTAAGTAGGTACCTCCTTCTGAAACCACTCAAACTGTGTTCTGTGAAAAGAAAAAAAAATAACATAATCTTATGTTTTAGAAATGTAGAAAGTATGTTACTATCCAACCCTTTCATTTTTGAAAACCCAGGCATATCCCAAGAACTTTTATTACCTTACTAACTAGGTAAAGTAAAAAGCACTTACTTCCCTTGGGGTTTTCTTCTGAGGTAACCAACAACACAAAAAAGTACTGATCTCTCTTTGGATCACTGACATACTTTTTCCATTATGGTCTGCAAAGACACAGAGCTTGCAATGGTTAACCATTTAAAAGCACTAACCGACAACAGAAGTACTGGACCAGAGTAGAAATGTTCAGCTAAACCAAAATGATTTCAAGATCCTGAGGAATTAGGAATGGTGCCAGTATAGTTCTCATTCAACAACATCATCCTTCTTCAACAGACAATTCATTTTAAATTGTAGCTATGGAAAGGGAAGGAGTTTTAGCTCTTTATGCCTAATGAAGAGCTAACGTAGACTTGGAATGCAGATTCTTACAGCTTATGAAACCTGTGACTATACCTGTGACTATACCTGTAACATGATGTGCCCTGCCAAACATTATGCATTGTCAGGTTAGGGCTAACACAAGGTAGACTTCATTGCACACCTACTTCAACAAGAAACATCGGTAAACCCCAAGAAAACATGTTTCATTCATGTTTCAGAATGGATCCCTCCCAGTTTCCTTCTCCATCTCTCCTCTTCTTGAATTCTTGGCAGATGGAGTGCTACCCTCTGCTTTTGGCTACCATCACCAGGCTCAGATTGTTAGCTTATTTAATGCTGTGCAGTACCTATTGTGTGAAATGGACTATTGGTTCAGGTCATACTTCTGGCTGATGAGTCTCTACATTTAAAATAAATAAATAAATAAACGTTGTTTTGCTTTGGTAATCCTGAGGACAAATTCAGCAAAGGCACTGAAGAGCAGAGGCTCACAGGCAATGGGCTATTACTTTTCCCCAAGCTCCTCTTTTTGCCCATTGCTCCTTAAATCCTACGAAAAAAAACCACTGAAGGCAAATAAGATTTGCTGGGGAGCCCTGGAAGATTAACTTTAAGAATGAAGAGTAGTGAATATAGTTCAGTCGTGGGTTTGTAGGTTGCACAGGCAAGGAAGCTGCTGCTGATTCTCTCAAGCTCATCCATCAGACTGTAGTTTGCTTCCCTTCATCTGGGCCATGTAAAACCTGTGCAGACAGCTCCTGAGCAATGCAGAACAAAATGCAAGTCCGCATTTTAGTCTTGAAAAATGGCAATATGTCTTCATGCTACAGAAACAGTGTGGTATCATCCCTGCCTCCTCATGCCCCTTCAAGATTCTTTGAGAAAATCATGCAAAAGCAGCTACTCTCTGAAAGGAAGTCATGCAATTTATGGCTGATTTATCTCTGCCACACACCACTTACCTGAAGTGCATGTTTTCCCTTTCTTGAAAGATTGAACAGGATAAGGATATTGAATGGCTCTAAAAGAAATTCAAGCTAAAGACATCAGCCTTTAGAGCCAGCCAAAATAGTCATCAGCATCTAAAGCAGCATGAAACTACTGGAGATCCCCAACCAGGCAGCACACACACAGTTCCATTTAGCATACCAACTTCCCTGGGGCAAACAACAGAAAAGCTGCTTTGGCTGCCAGCAACAAGCCTCAACTACCCCTGCATCTGAGGGATGGATGAATGGAAATGGAGGCCCAACTTAAACTCTTGCTGCAGCAGCACAAGAAGGCGCTCCAAAGCTGCTCTCAAATGCCAACTGGCTGGACTGCTATCTGTCAGTCTGCTATCTCAAATATGTCAAGAAAAGAGATTGGAAGGTGGTTTGGTTTGGGTTTTTTTCCTAGGAAAGAAACAGCAAATTCTGTTAATTTCCAGCTGACCAGATGCAACGTCTATCTGAGCCAGCAGAGCTATTCCAATTCCCTCATGTAGCCAGCCCATACTCAATGTAAGAGAATGATCCCCTCATCAGTCTGACAGTAGCATCTGCCTCTCACCTACACTACTGTAGAGTTTGTAACAACTACAAGACCCCACAATTTGCTTTGAACCTTTTATCTTCACCTGCTAATGATGCAAAGAGGGTGTGAACCTCAGATTTTCTAACACAACACTCTGCAAGTTCAAGGCCAAGGTGTAAGGCTCCTCGACTTCCCTAGGGCATTCCCCCACCTCCTCTGCCCAAGGGCCTCACTCTAAACTCAGTCTCTGCCTCCACTATTGCCTGCCTCCAGCCCCAGCCACGCCTGGCAATGGACATTGTTGATGTGGACCTTGCTCTGTGCACTAACTTCTCAGCTTGACCTCAGACCTGCCTCACTCACCACTGTGAGCCTACCTGGTGTCACAGGATATGGTCCTGACCTTGACATGCACTCTCAGCTTGCCCTTGGACCAGCCTCATTACAATGGACATGTTTAACGATCTGGACTCTCAGCTGACCCTGACTGCTATCCCCAGCCTGGCCCTGCTTGCTTCACCTGGGGTAAAGTGGAGGTGCACCCTGGCCAGTCAGACCCCTGCCCACTGTGTTATTGTACTCATCTCTTCATTGCACCCCAACATTTATGTCAAAGTTGACATACCCTATATTTATCTATTACATGAAAAAGACAAGCCCAAGCTGTGTGTTAAGAAAGAACTGGATGAAATAGACATTCACATGCCAGAAGATGAGAGAGAAAACCTCTGGTATGCTTCAGATATTTCTGCACTAGAGGGAAATTCTCAAATGACTTGTCCTTCGAAGTTTCTGTGCTGTACCTTTTCTGCAACACTCCCTCCTCTTTGGCTTGCAGGGAGTTGGTAGGGAGGCAGTAGCTACCTGAAGCCAAGAGAGTCTACCGCCAGAGAAGAGAAAACTCTTCATGCCTTGGAGACAATGGAACTTCCTTAGAGAACTCCTGCTGTCTCTAAGAATCTGCTGAACTTCAGAAAATGTTCATTTTTGTGAAGAGCAGTAGCTTAGCAGCTGACAGAGGTTCCAACTGTGCAGGTCTCTGTTATAACAACTGCAGAAGCTGGGACTCATTACTCAGCTGTACAAAAATACAACCAAAACCAGAGAGGATGACAGCCTTCCTTCTTTCAAAAAAATGCTCTCCCAGAACACAGCTATAAGCTGCACATTTTGCATAGCCAAGGAAACTGAGGAGCAGAGACTCTTTAAGAGTGCAGGTCAACCTTACTTCAAAGGAACTAAGGCCAACTTAAAACATGCATGCAGGAAACTTGGAATTTTTGGGGTCAGGCTTTGCTGGATCACAGCAGAGCATATGAACAAGAAGGCAACTCATCCCACAGCCATACGTACCAAAGGAACTATCAATGTACCTCCATCTTATTCCGAAAAACCTGCCCCCTAATTTTGCCACTACTATGTATTTTATACTCTGAGAGGAAATGACGACAGACCTTTAACTTGTCAGTACTGGGAGAACCTGATCTAATTATTCAAGTAGTCAAATGGGGGCTTTCCAAGTTGTGGTTAATTGACATGTTTAACATGCTTCTCTCCACCAGAGCCTATTACCTGACTTTATAAACTTCAGTGCCATCTGTCCTGATGTCTGAGGAGTAAAGAGCACATTTTGATTGCAGTCACTCACATGCCTGGCCTCATTTACTGGACAGACTTCCTTTCTTGGACCTGCTGCCTTCTGAGCAGAACATCACTCTGGCATATCACACCACCAAATGTGACCACAAAAGGAGGGCTGCATTTTGAATAGATAGCATTCATCTCTGGATCACTCTAGGCATTTCATTCCTCTCCCAATGGCAACAGATTCTTCATATGTTCACTAACACTGACTTGTAAGTAGGCAAAATATGCAGAGATTGAAACATAAGCCTCAAAAGAATGTCTGAAATCATCTTGGGAACTGCTTTCCACAAGCTGAGAGCACCCACGGTTCTGGATATAACTTCCATCAAGCCGAGTATCTGGCAGCCCAAGGAAACATGCCTGAGCATTGAAGTTCCCACACCTAAAAAGTAGGAAGGGTATTTGAAAATACCCACACCCCTGCACACAGACAGCAAAGAACAGCAGGAAACAACTCAGTCACTTTCAAGCAGAAAATAAGAAATTCACTACCCATCAGTTTCATACTTGGGTGTAATTACTGAGCATTACAATAACCTCACTGTGATGCTTATTATGCTAATCTTACTTGGCTTGCTGTTTCTTTGCACACCCTCCCATCTGTTTGTCACTTTTGTTGTCTCTCTGACACTTCATCTGCAAACCCTTTTGAGTTAAGGACTGATTTTCTGTTAAAGATGTAGAAAGCCTGGCCTGAGGAGGTCTTGGTCTCTGAGTGAGGTTTTCAAAAACTGTCAAAACATTCACAGATTAGTTGGCATCAAACACAACTCAAGTTATTTTTGTTTTGCCATTAAATCGACTTTCATCTTAAAACAAATGGTGCTAAACTGGAAAAGACTTTATAACTATCTGTAAAAATATACTAGCTAATAGTGACAGAATCACATCTACAACATCATTTCCCTCTCTTGTAACTCTTTCTCTTCCTGTGCTTTTTAATACTTACTGGTGACGTGAGTGAAACTCTGTCTTCTGTTTGATTTCTCTGAAAATCCAACACTTCTAAACAACCAAAGAACTTGCGAGCAGCAGATGTGTAGGCAGTTTATTTTGCCACAGTCATTAACGCCCCAGATCAGAGACTTCTTGAGAAAACACCGGCTTCTATTCCGGTCTTCCCTCTTTCAGAATTTTTTTCCTTGAATACTGTTTAAACCGGTAAGCTCATCTCCTTGAGGTAGCACTAATGACTACAGGGGAGTAAGTGCCATCCAAATGCTGAGACCTGGAAGCCTTCTCCCAGGAAAAAGATTTCCAAATCCCTGCATCATGATGCAGTCAGAGTCCCTAAAGGACTAGACACCTGTTAAATAATGAGTGTGCATCTCAGTTTGATGCAGCTTCTGTTCCTGTAATTGTCTGAAGTGGATTTATGTGCACAAACATATAGATGCAGGAGTATCAGGACAGTAGTGGCCATCTATATGAGGAAGGTAGCAGGACTGTAGAGATTTCAATATTAGACTGTATCTTAACACAGCAAAGCACTAAGCCATATTCTAAACAAAACCTAAAAAGCTCCTTTTTACAGGGGGGAAAAAAAAAAAAAGAAAAAAAAGGCGGCCAAAACCCTTTACTCCCCCTTTTCAACAGAAAAGCACAGGAAAGTGAATATAAATGAAAACCTGTTTAATCTATATTGAGACTGTTCATGAGAACAAAAACCCCTTCCTGACCAGCGCTAACAAATGCTTCTTAGGAAGGAGTCCAGACAGTGCAAGAGGCATGGATCCTCTCCATAATATCTCCAAATGCTGATGAACAAAGCTGCCAATCAGCTTCAGAGTTCCGAATCTAGGGATAACACAGAAGGTAAAATTAAAACAAACAGCTCCTCTACATATCCACTTCACAGCATCTTGCCCTAGTTTGCACTTTAAGTTACAGTGTTTAGTTGGCTTGATCCGCACTAGAATTGACAGCTCTGCCTTTCCCCAGCCCTGAAAAAACTTCAGAAGCAGCTTGCTAAATCAGTAGAAGAAAAAAAAGCCCCAAACTTCTGTTACCAGAGACACATTAAATGAGCATTTGTTATTAGTTTCAGGAAGTTTTGGATCCAAGTTTGGTGCCAACAGAAGACAACTGCCTCACTGCTCACATACAGGCAGAAGGGTCATGCCAAGTCTCAAACCCAGAAGCCTTTCGGACATTACAGCTGTATCACATCTGCACAAGGATCTGAAACAAAACCCTTCACCAAGAAAGTCTCCAATTCCTAGGGCTTGAAATCCAGGCTGAAATTGAGAATTTACATTTCAGCTCCATCTCAAATCAGCAATGCAGCCTCTAAGCCTCAGCATGCCCGCACACCCTGTGGTAGGAGTGGGGAAAAAAAGCACAGTACAGTCTCTCTGGCTCTGCTTACTGTCAATATAACCATGGACATGGATGCTCATTCTCCAGAAGCACATGACTTTGAAAGATGCAGAAATACCAGCTTCTGTGACAGGAGCAAGAAGATAACATAGAGGAAGAAGCAAATACTTCACCACAGGTATATTTTTTATGCACTGCTTTGCTCTGATAAAACACACCTTTTACCCTTATCTTCTGATGTGGGCTCATGCTCAACTCTCTGAACATCAACAGGCCCACCACCGGAGCAAACAGTTTATAAAGAACTGACAGCAGAAAGCCTGCATTCATTCTGTTGTTGCTCAGTTTACAACTCAGTGAGGGGCTGTTTCTCCCCTGACAGTTCAGAAATTTCATTTTGAGTTTGCAAAATCATGCTACATTTCTCCTGTCTCCAACAGCAGCACAGGTAATAAAGACTCTGAACTGCATATTCAGGACTGTGCCTATGAGTTAAGCAGCAGATGCTCTAGGCAGAGAAGACTGCAGGCCACTCTTCCGTCGTTTTCTACGGTCTGCAGGGAAAAATGGCATAAACACTTGCATTTGTCAAAATAATGAAATGTTTCAAAAATACACTAGGGAACCATTCTGGAATAAGGATGGAGTTATTTTTACTTAGTCACTTCCCTGATCAAAACCACGCTTTAAAGTATATATTCTTTGATTTTAAAAATCTTTGAAATATAGCATGTAATTCTTCAGAGAGAGCAGCACTGAAAGGAGACTGTACCAATACCTCTAAATATCTGGGCAGAAAGTCCATAAACACAAATATCAACACCCCCTGCAAAAACAGGAAACAGTGGCAGGTGGGAAAACAGGCAGAAGCCAGTTCGGACACAGCATGTGTTGTAACTTTAAGGCTGCTTTTCAACCATGCTGCCCAGGCAGTGACACAACAGATTGCTGTCACTGCCACCCCACAGTGCAGCCTCATGCCTTTGAATCCACTCTGATCCAGGTTGGAGACAGAGGTTGCCTCTGCCAGCATCACAGCAACTTTGAAGCTAAATTGCTACTAATGATGATCCCCATTGACTTTATTTATGAATAAGTAGATACCTACTTTTTTCTCATTTGCATGTTTTTCTCTATGGGAATGAATTTAAGTGCTTTTGCAAAATCTGAGGCCAAACACAGTGGCTGCACGCAGGCAGAACATCTAGAAGCATTTGTGCAGGACTGTGAATATAACCCTGCTGAAAACCCTTAGTGCAGCTTCAAAACTCCTGCGATCACTTCAGGTTCTTCTGAGCAGAGACTGAGAGTCATATCAACCTGTCAAATGACCAAACAGAAGTGCAGAAAAATGATGCAAGGGAAGGTGCTAGGCCAAGCACTGCCTAGAGACTTTGAGATCCATGCTGGTGCTTAGATCTCTAATGCATGAGGTTAAGCTGCAGCAAGGTTACCTTGCCTACACCCAACAGCAAACCTGAAACAAGCACTCGCCTTTCCGCTGTATTCAAATCTTGCATTGAAGCTTTCTTTGGAACATGCTCCCTATTTAATACTTAGAAGAGGTATTTAACATCACAAGGGTCCATTCCCCCATGAGGGAACTCCTTTTCTAATTTTTCTTGCCTTTTACATTTTCCTGGGCAGAAATTCTCTTCCTAAGTGTTTGTGTTGTACGTTTCACAACACTGCCCATTTTGGGGTGAGACACCAGTGATGCTGCAATGCACAAAAAACCCTCAAATCTAAAACAATCTGCTCCATGTGTGGAGTCTACTTCTAAGACAAGCAGGTACTGTACTGCATAGGCATAACCCTCCTGCAGAGTGAAAGGTCAACAACAGAACCCCAAGACAAAACGCCCAGGAAAACATGAAACACCTTCTGCTACCCTGCCCTTCTTGAAAAGTGAAATCTGAAAGAACCAGAGACCTTGAGCAAGACATCAGTCCAAGGGCCCAGCTCCTGAGGAGATGCTGCTGACATTTTGGCTGCTGGGTGCTATGTAGGGAAAGCTCTATTAGCCCAGTGGCAAGCCAGGCTGAAAGCTGAAAACTCTCTCAGGAAGAATAAGAGTTACCCTTCCTCTCCTCTTCCCACCTCTCCTTTTTCACATTTGCCTAAAGGCGTGAAGACAAAACATGGTTCTTCTATGCATGTTTTAAAGGAATTGTTTTTCTATTTCAAAAGACATCCCTGTTACCAGAGAGCACATACATATCACAGCTGGCATTAGCTCCTTTGCATTTTAAGTCTTCAATCTGAATGTATAAATATGTATACTGTGAAACAAAACACTCTGACAGGTACACAGAAAGCCTGACAGGATAACCACTCCCCTGTCTACATACACTAAGCTATTGGGTAAATAACTATTCAAGCTGGTGGGCCTTTTTCTTTCTAAATACATTTTATTTACTTGATTGTCAAGTAAACACACAGAACCATTTTTAGATGGGATTACACTTACATCAAGAAATAAAATGGCATCACTGACCTAACACTGTCACTTGACATATTCTCTTTAGCTCAAATAATGGCTAAATTCCAATTCTTATGCCTGCAGCAAATAATATCTTAATCTACAAGCTATCCAATATTCCTGGGGTTAGGCACAGAGCAAGGTGACATTCTTTACATTCTTCACAATTAATTCTCTGAAATCTAGTATATTTTGGCTGAGAGCGCAAAGAGGGATTTGAACCCATCCATTCTTTATTGCCTAAATGGAGACAGTTTTACACCCCCTCTTTCTCAGGAGGTGAGAGCCCTACATTTGATTCAAGAATGGACACATCTAGTCGGAACAAGCTTCCATTCACCAGAACAGCAGTGAATCTCTAACCACATCCTACACGGGAGGAAAGAAAAAGTGCAAGGATGAAGGCAACATACAGGAACACTTCCCCACCTGCCTCAGGCTCCACCTGTTGGGCAGTTCCAGAGTCTGAAGTGTCTTCATATTTCATAGCTTTTAATAGGCTTTATTTCCAACTTTCTGATTTTTTAACTCACGCTGCTGACAGTATGCCCTGTGGCAACAACATCCACAGTCTTAGCCACACGATCCTCAAGAAACCATTCCTCATTCACAATTTTCTATGCAACCCCTAATTTTATCCTTACAAAACCTGTTAAGTCCTTCTTCAGCCACCTGTTTCCTACACTGAATAGATCTATTCCATTTAACTACCTCTCAAATAGAAGCCATTCCCTATCTCTGAACTTCCCACCTCCCTTCTCTGTATGTTTTACAGTTGTTTGAGGCTTTCTGAGAGGCACCAGATCTTTACACAACATTCAAGATACAAGCGTCTTATTTTTGAGACATCAATGCCCTTCAAAGGAGGCTCACATGTTAAGCACAACAGAAGCATCTAAATATGTTTTGAAAAGTTTTACCCTTTAATTCACTTGTATTTTTGGAAAGACACTTTTTTTTCCACACTGCTAGCTTTACTATCTTTTTAGCTAGAGAAATTTCAAATTAGAGCTGCAATTCACCTTTTCTTACAACTTATCTCCAACAGAGACAAATGCTTCAGAGAAGGCAAAGTAAATTCCAGAGTGCATAGTGAAATAACACATTCAACAAAGAAACCATTTTCTAAGCCCCATTGGTGTTTTAATTCTTTGCACATTAAGATTTAAATTTCTATTATGTGCAGGAAACTCAGAAATTAAAGAGACTCAAGAAAATTAAGTATCCTCAATGCAAAGCCTTTGGAAGAAAGAGAAATACAGGATCCCACATTTCACACTTAGACACTGCTTTTCTATCTTCATTGAGAAAATAAGTGAAAGTAGGTCAATTTCCAAGTATTCTCCATCATTGAAAAAGTTACCTTCCACCCTTGCTGGTCATCATCTGTTCTTATTTTATGGGAAATGGAAAACATGAGCATATGACATTGCATTCATCATTCTACACTTACCATGCCTTCTTTGATCAAACTATGTTGAGTTCTTCACACACAAAATGTCTTCTGACCTCAACCTGCATTATTCATCAATAAAACCCTTTTGGAGCTGCATGGAAATGCCAGCTGACGAGTTACAGAGATTCAACCCTTTTCTCCTTACAGGCAAGTGGCCAGAGATAGCTTTCAAGAGAGACAAACTTCAGGATTACTCTCACCAGTATTTTCAACAGCTTAATTACAAAGGCTGGTAATAGATGTGAAATTTTGAGTGCCTTTCAGGAATTTCAGCAGCTTCAATGCAGGAGTGAATTCCACAGACTAGCTTGCCTCTAAAGTAGGTTTCTGACTTTGACTGTATTTTCTCTGAGTTTTCACTGCCTAAGAATGTCTTTTGTTGTTCTGTCCTGGAAGCTGGTAACAGAGAAAGCCTAATCACCACATTATTGCTGGGAGTACTGAAGGTATGTAAATACAAACATTATGCAAAATTCACAAGGAACAGAAAGGCAGCAACAAGAATGAGAGTTATTTAAAATTAATAACAAAGAGAGGGACATATTGGGAGACTTGCAATTTAAAAAGCAATAGCTTGTTAAGCTTGCTTTAATACCAGTTTAGTCCATTACTCATTACAGAGTGACAGAGAAAATAAAGCTGGAGGAACTGCTAATGATGCCAGAAGTCTGTATTATGCATTTTGTAGTTCCTAATCTTTAAAAACTAAAAAAAAAAAGAAAAATAAACAGAAAATAAAAAAAGAAAAAGCTCATCATCTGTTCCTAGTCCCCTGATTTCATATCAAATTGCCAGCAAACAAATCCACTTAAGGGCACTTTTTTTACTTCCTTTTCTGCAGTAGTTTAATTAGATTCCACCAATAAGTCTCTGAAAGCAACATAATTTCTAATCTCAAAGCAGTCAGATGAGGCTTGCTCTCTTTGTGTTAAAATGGTCATTGCCATCCTACCTCCTGGGGAAGTACTAGACAGTGAGTGCTCCACACTGCCCTGGCACAGCTGCCTTCTTGCTCAGTACTTTCCAGGGTGGCATATCACCCTTACCTCCTACAAGCCAATGCTTTTGAGCCTGCTAGTCCAAAAACTTAAAATCCTTTTTCTCCCCATTTCTGTTAGGGATGCTCCTTCTGCAGTCACTAAGGTGTAGCAGATATTGGGTGACCTAATCAATGCATCTCTAGAAAGTTCTGGTTTCATTCAGTTGTTTCCCAATCATCAAAACCAATGTGTTATCCAGCCTGATTAATTTTGAGTGTTGGAAACATTGAGAGCTGTGAGTACCAAGCTCTTCTTACACAATTATAGCATGGTAGCTGCTTACATGCAGCCAAAGGCACCACAAGAGACAACACTGCAAGACTGTAACGTACACTCTCTCTTACTGACGTCAACCAAACACACTCTCTCATATGCTTTTTTCGCAGGATCCAGTCAGTCACAATTCAGACACCACACAAAGACTGCATATAAATTCACTACAAGGTCAGCACATGAAACGCTGGAAACATGTTTTCCTCTGATAAAGGCAGAATATTGATGAGAAGAGTCAATTTGCTATCAACAATAAAAAGCTGGTAGTCTCTTTGTGTGGCAGATGTTCATATGGAATCCTGGTTTTCCACTCTCTCTAGAAAGACCAAAGCATGCCTTGGGAGGATCAAAAAATCTTCTTTACACTGACAGGTAATTTATTGCATGAGCCTCATTGAAAATAACAGGACTTAACTCTTGACAAGCAATTTCATATGCTTTCTCCATGCACATCTTCGAAGCATCTCTGCTTACTTCACAGATGCAAACAAGTCTTCATTCATTACATGCATTAATGCACAGCTAAATATAGCACTCTCAGAGCAACTGGATCTTCCTTCTGCCTTTCAAATTTCTGACATCTCCTTAGCTGAATTCTGATGACAAAGACATTAGGAATACAATTTTGTAAGCAAAACTGTCACAGCAGACAAAAATGTCATCCCACTGGAATCATCAAAATGTATGCCTCCACCAAATGAGCCTACTCCTGTAATAATTCTTCTTTAAAAATGCCTGGTATTAAACTCTAATCTGCCTCATTTATCATAAGGTCTTCAAGAGTTGGTAAAGATCCCCAGATGCCCACTTACGCCCTTTTTCACTATTTAGAACTGTACTGTCATAATGGGAGGCACTAAAAGGCATGATTTCTTAACTGCAGAAAAACAGAATCTAAAGACTGTGTAATTGTGCATCCACTGAAGCACTTGAAAAAAGATCCTTGAAACCAGTGGTGCAACACTAGGTCTCAAAATGACTTCTTTGAAACTTCAGTGCCAGAAACAGAACCCTTCCTTCTGCTGGCAGAGAAGATGCTCTCTCACCAGCTCTGCTCTTTCTGGGCTCTATAGAAGTGTGCAAGCACACAAGTAGCTTTATTGACCTGCAGGGTCAAACTTGTGATGTACTTGTTCCAGAAGTTCTAGAATATATGAAAAATCCATTAAATGAAGTGAACCAATTGCCTTTAAAATATTCACTGTGCACTTTGGAAGGGCCACGTAAAGGAAGAATGTAGTGGTTTACAATGCCTTTACCTGCAAGGTTCCAGCGGGGGCAAAAAAGTAAAGCAAAACATCTGCAAGTTTGTGTGCGGTTTTCTGACTGAAAGGAGGTGGCAATGAGAGCAGAGACAGTTGGGACAGGTAAGCACTTGCAAATGGTGGCCAAAACAAAAGAGAGAAAAGTACAAAATAATCTGTGTCGTGGTTTAAGCCATAAACCGGCCACGCAGTAAGTGCTTTTTGCTACCATTTCTTATTTAATAGATAGGAGACTTGCAGAAGGGCCTACTGTAAAGCTAATTGAGTCAGCATTTCTCCAATTGCTTTAACTGGCTTTTGATGAGGCTTCACTTCTAGATCTTAGTATTCCTAATAGTCAGGACCATTACAGTAGTGCTTAAAGACTAACCAAGAACGGAACTCCACTGCTTTAGGCACAACACAAACAAACCCAACAATATTCTTCTCAAAGCCTTGTATGTAATTAAACAAGGAAAAAGATTGGACAATAATTTACAGTGATCTGCACCATATCTGCTGTTTTGCCACCTGAAAGCCAGGCATGGCCAAAGGAAGGGAAAACATATTTTTGCCACAGCTGCCCTATGCTATCAAAAAGCTACTGAGGAAAGCTCTACACTGAATGGTGCAGGCATAAATAGAGTCACTGTGACCTTCCCCATTTCCTGAAACAGCACAGCCAGGTAAAGGATAAGACCCTATGCACTTATGCTATGCAGTACAGTCATTAAAATAGCCTGTGTAATCTGACAGAGCTGTCCCAACTGCTTTGTGTTACTGCAAGGTAATACGAAGTATATTCTTTGGTAATATCACAGAGGAAAAGCACTTTCAAGGGGCTTCAAAATATTTACATGCCAATCTCTCTATCAAACACATCAAAACAAAGAAATGAGAAGATCAAAATCTAAGATAAAGCTGATGAAACTTCAGTGAAATTCTTGATATATCATGAGACCTTGTGTTGGTTAAAATATGCATAAATATGCATTAAAGAAGCCCCAGGGCATTCTTATTTCCAGCTGAATTATAGGTTCACAGCATGGCAGCCACATGTAAAGACCTCAGAGGAAATCAAGCTGTATCTCGGGAGGGGAAAAAATATAAAAGAGGAGTATGAAATTACAGCGTGTCACTGTAGAACAAACAATGCCCCAGTCAGATCTAATCAGAGAACTGGAGAAAACCTGAACAGAGTCGCTGAAAAGCTAGAGAAGATTAGATTGGTCCCTAAGTCAAGGAAAAAATCCAGGAGACAAGAACAAATTCAATCTGCACTGCACGAAACAAAGAAATAGTTTGCTGGGGTCCTCTGGAAAGTCCACAAGATCTTATCTGGAGTGGGCGATATGCACTCATACTAGTATTTATTTTTGTACAATAGAATAGGTTAGAAGGTGAAGGAAAAATTGCAAGTTGGAAGTAAACCAAAACAAAGCACCCAAGCCAGACTGCAGGGCAGAATACAATTAATTTTTATATAACATGCTCATTGCAGAGTGTTGTAAATCACCTTGCTGCAAAGGAGTCAATTGCAACCTAAGGGAACAATAAAGTTTTACAGCACGGTAAGTAGGGGGGAAATGGCTTAGAGAGGAGGAGAGAGAGAAAAAGCATTGGTAAAAGAAAATCCAACAATATCAAACATGACAGGCTCAGTTTGGAGGAATAAGGGAATTATTCCTTGTGTGAGCTAAAAAAACAGCAGACTTGAATGCAACTTTGTGTGGAAATTGAAAGTTTTTCTCCTTCACAACAATAACAAGCATTCAACCTGATGGAAATAATCCAATGGCATCAAAATATCAACAGAAACAATTCTACAAGAGGGGAAGACTGCTTTCTAGCTCCTCTCCCCTTCTACACTAGCTGATCAGTATCGTAAGCAGTTATTTCAGTGAGCATGCAGAGATTTATTTTTAAAGGTTGGGAGAAATCATTACAACTACATAGAATCTGAACTCATGTGTAACGCCGAGAACAAGTAACATGGCACTCTCCAAGTTTCGCATCCACAGACACCATGCCAGCTGTGCTAAGAGAGTGTCTCTTGAATTTTTTCCAGTGCCTGTCCCAGAATCCTTAACCAATCCATACTCTCACATACACCCATAACCAAGAAGGCTGATGCTAACTCTTCTGTAACAGTTTCTTAAATAAAACCTGAGTCTCACATGCTAGGTAGGTACACATTCAAATCTACACTGCCTTATTCATTTAGCCCTTACACCTACTGACACTGAAATGCATAATCTCCCTCTTCACCTCAAATAGTAGCCTTTCCTAAACCCTTTCCTTTCTAGCCACATGAATGTAGTCTTAAATCAGCTTCATATCAAGCCCTGCTATTCTCATCTGTATTCACTGCTGCCTTCACCTGAAGAGGGCTGCCACATGTCAGCTATCGATTTCTGTAGGCAGTTCTCTCTCATCAGCGCTAAGTGATTACTTATTAGACGGACTGGAGAAGACTCAAGCATGTGGGCAGCATTCAACATAGAAACTAAGAGCTTTGCAATGAGAGGTAAGGCTGGAGAGGAGGAGGAGGATGATTACCAGGACTGAAGAATGCCCATGCCCAGGCAGATACCTGGGTTCTGGAAGGGCAAGTGAAATCAATTCCTTGCAGTGGCTGGATTCCCAAAGAAATTATGTATAAGCTTGATCTTTAACCTGAGAGTGAACTTGGCCTTCACGATTAGTGGGGAGAAACAAAGACAAAGAAGCTGCTGGATTAAGTATCTCTTACCATTTTTGGATTAGGTCAGTAGTACCATAGAGTCACTAGAGCTCAGAAAACGACTCTTGCAGAGGAAACGCAGAGCAGTATTGATTCCCTAGCATTGCTGCAGACACTTAAGGGCTGTAATGAAGTTTAATGAATGTAATGAAGCAGTGCCTTTCCTCTAGAGAGCTGAGCAGCCCCACGCCTTCCAAGTCCATGCAAAATTGCAGTACAAGCAATTTTCTTTCTCCCACCCATGAACAGTTTCCAACTGGCAGAAAGCACTAGGGTGTCTGCAGGTGTTCACTGGTTAATTAATTGAGAAACATCATACTCCTACATAAACACCTTGAAGAGTCATTTAAGAGTTTGTCACCTTCACAGAAGATTTCCTGTCCTGGAAGTAAGATCAGCTTCCCAGGAACAGCAGTCTGTAAAGAATGGCGTCACAGTAAATCTGCTTATGGGCTACAGTCATAACTACATTCTCGTAGCCTACAATACTTTTGATCCTAACAGCATTCAGATCAGTAGCAATATTTAATAGCACGGCTTTAACAAAATGAAGGAAGGGAAACAGAAACACTACTACGAGCAGTTAAATACACTTAGGATATCAGGGGGAACATCCTTAGTAAGATGCTTCACAAACCCCCCTAGGCTGCCTCTCCTCTGATTTCTTTTACACTACCTGATGAAGAAGAGTAAATTGGTTCTGATTACTTGCTAAAAATAGAAGACATCAATAAGTCACTTCCAACTTCTTTAACCACTTCATACAGCAGAAGATGTGCTGTTACATGAAGAAGGTTTGAGCATGCAAGTCCATTTCCATCTCTGTTATCTGCACTGTCACGGATAAAAATGGAAAACACATGGGAGGTACCGTTTTAAATGGGCCTCAACATTTGCCTCGCATGGTGCACAAGAACCTTCACAACTAATTCAGAGCAGCGCATCACTGCTCTTAAGACCACTACAACTGTGCATATTGTGCTCCTTATTCTCTTCGTCCAGATCTAAGGATTTTTTGCCTACTTCTACAATAACGGGGATTTTTTTCTTGCTGATTCCTCACCATAAAAAAGAACCATATTTCTTTGAAGTCAGTATTACTTAACTCTGTAATCACTATAGGATAATAGCATCTTTCAAGACTGAAAAGGGGCTGCAATCTGAAAATAATTATGGGCCTAAAAGATACGTGCCTAAAAGATACGAAGATACCCACTTTATAGTTTGGTTCCTCAATGCTTTTAAAAAATTGGCTTCCTCTCCTTTGGGTATCCAGCAGAAAACTGGCCTCAATCCCCTCTCTTTTTTTTAAATCTGTTTTGCAGCGGCTCTCTGACATGCTGGTGCCCAGCAGTGACATTAATCATTGAAACACTCTTCCGTTTCCCCAGCTTCTCTTAACCTGAGAATGTGTTATGTAAAAAGTGAAGCTCATACAGCAATTGACAAAACACAGTTCTTATAGCTGCATGGATGTCAGACTGAAGTGCTGCTACAACATTTTCCCTTTGCTGCCCCTTTCCCCCTACCCCCCCAAAAAGGGAAATAAAAAAGGACAGAAGAGGATAAAAAGCACAGGGCTGCGGGGGGAAGTATATTTGCCTGGCAGTAGCAGTGTAATTTGTGAACACAGTAATACAACAGGGACATTTCTACTGAAGCTTTGTAAGGGATGGGATCATGGAGTCTGTCACCTAGCTTCCAAGCCATGTCTGCTTACCATTATGAGTTTCTTGATCCTTGCTGTCCAAGGCTAAGTGTGTTCAGAGGCAGATTTTCCAAAAAGAGTGTGTATTAAGTAAGTGATTTAGGGCCTGAAGGTCACAAGACCCAGCAGTTTGCATAGGGAGTCTCTGGAAGAACTGAAATCTTAAACACAGCAAATACTTCACTTTCAGAGGAAAGTGGCATCAGTCTTGAACTCAAGAGCAGGGGGGCAGGGGAGCCTCTACTGCTGTCTTCTGCTTGTCAGACGAGATTCTGATACCTTTTCACACAGACTACTAAATCACACTAGAAAAAAAAGATCACAAATATCAACAGGGCCACCAATTGAACACAGCAGTGTTCAATGAAGATTTAAAAAAAAAAAAAATCATATCTGTCCACAGAAATTCGGTCACTGAAAACCCAGCTCTGATCAATTGAGAATACGTAACCCAGTACCTTTGAACTAAGGTCTCAATCCACCTTGGTTTGAATGGTTACCACTTGTCAATTCATTAGTTGTGACACTGCCACTGTGCTTTCAGCAACAGTAATTCCAGGAAATACAAGTTTCCCATTACGAGTGAAGCTAAGCAGGGTTACCTCAGATAGATCATGGATTATAAGTGTATACATAGACTATCATCAGCACTCAGCTGACATGATAATTTGATCATGCATCAAAGGCCCAAATTTTAACTAGAGACACACAAAATACACTATGATATAAAGGCTGATGTATAGCATTAAACTAACATTATTGTTGTTAATCCAAGACGCCACTTTGGTATAAAACAAATTCCAGGTTCGGGGGTTTTGTCTTTTCATAGGACCATTATGCAGTGACATGAAAATGTGAGTATTTCCCCATAAGATGATTATGATTAGTAAAGCTGGTGGTGGACTCTGCAGTTTAAAGAATGCTTTTCAGTGAACAGGATGATACAGATTGTCACCATGTCCAACACAGCTCAAAGCAGGACCAGCTTAGATTCAAAATGGAAAACTGGATGCAAAAGAAAGACTGCAAAAGGAAAGAAGAAAAAGAATGAGAAATTAATGAAGGGGGTGAGGGGGAAGGAGTACAGAATAGCACTGTGTCATTCTGAATTCTCATCATGATACCATAAAGATTTCACAGATCACAACTGCTGTTAAAAAGATACAGAGTGTAGTTAGGGGAATAGATGGATGGTGGTGAAACAGCCACATTAATGTTAGGACAGAATAGAAAAAGGAAAAAAAATACAAGAAGAATTCAAAGAGGCAGAGAAAGGAGAGGTTTGAACTGGCCTTTATTTTATCCCATAGGTAAACTGAATGCAGGAGCATCTCCAGTAATAATTCCTACTTGCCAGCTAGTGCCCACACCTGTCTAAACCTACAGCTGTCATCAGAAAAACTCTCTTCTAAATGGGTGATAAGGGAAAGGAATCTCAGAAAGTCAACATCAAGGAACTGTACATCACACATTTTCCATTGCCTTCTCCCATTTCATTCCTTCTGCTTACTCTGAAAGGGAATGTGCCTACATCTCTGGACTGACTGTCCATCTGGCATCTCTTCTAAAAAAGCAAAGGCAAGGTACTGCATCATCTGATACCCTACCAGCTCTGTTTTACTTTCTCTGTAGAAATAAAACCAAATATTATAGTCAAAGCAAATATTTTATTAATAGAAGCTTCCTAATAATTTGCTGAAGCAGGGAAAATTGAAAACTTACCTACAGCTGAAATGGAGTCCTATCTGCCCCTCATTCATGGAACAAACCAAAACAGCAACACAAAAGGAATGAAAACCTCTGTACGTCATCAAAAGACACAAGGATACTAAAGTGGTCAAGCTGTATCACACACTGAAATTTATCAAGGACCAAGATCATTCTTTTACTAAGACTGTCACTTAAGAATTGTTGAAGTATTCCAAGCTGGACTTATATTTTGGCCAAAGCCTTCACTTCTAATGACATATTTATGCCCAGGCTGCTGAAATGGACACTTTATAGTGTCTGTCTCATAAGGATGCTTTTGATCATGATATCTGATGTTCCCTGATGTCCTCCTCATGATATTTGATGTTTCCTGACGTTAGCTGCTCTAAGCCAGATTTAGTTTGCTGGCCTGAGTAGCAGCAGAACGGTGCTGCTATTAAGTGAGATTTGGCAAATGTTCCTGCTAATAGTTCCCACACAAAGCTCTGGGAGTGAGGTTGAGAAAAGTGAGCGCAACTTTTCTCTTAATTCTGGTTAGCAAGAGACAAGGCACCAGGCACTGTGGGTTACTTAGTACACTTCAGCTTAAACAGAGGGTTTGCCATCTGTTCTGCCCTCTAATTCCAAAATATAAACCACCTATAACTGACTACAGAATCATAAAAAGTAAGCTATAGGAGATCTAAATTCACAGGGAAAACTGGCTATTTAATGCAGTACGCATCTGTGAGGTTTTTCTTCTATCATCTTTCAGGCAGTAATCTAGGGAAAAAGAAGGGGACTCCTTGTTCAGGACCCTACCAAACAAGTTTCTGGCAAACCTCAGTAAGTCCCCAGGAAGGGGGAAGGCTTCAGCTCAGAAAAAATATGTTGCAAGACAACTTCTGCACCAGTTTACCTACGTAGGCAGAAGTAAAAGGTAATACCATAAGAAAGTGTGTAACACAGCCATAACAGTCTAAGGGTAAAAGAAAAAAACTCAGCTTTTATTAGAGCGACTGATAAAGTTGGCTGAAAAAAATAATCAAAACCTCCACAGGTTACTTTTTGACTATGCAATTTCTTCATTAGGGACTTGCATGAAAAAAAGGCTTGTTCATTTTTTCTCCACCTATATCAGACTCAATTTGTTTGTTGTGTGACACAGTGTCTCACTGTAATGGGAACACAGATAAAAGGAACAGCTGAAGACAACACCAGAACACCAGTTTCTTTCTGGAATCACATATGTGGAAGAGCAAAGAAGGAGTCTGGGGCTTCCCTTTTATTCAGCCTGCTGCAGCTACAGGCAGCTTTGCCACCTGTGGGTGTCTGCACCGCAAAATTTTAGAGACCCTTTGCACCATTCCTGTGCATTCTGACATGCAGTTTCACTGCAGACTGAGATGTGATAAGGACTGGCAGCTGCCACAGGAAAATGGCCCTCACATCCCCCTTGTGCAACCAGGCAGCAAACAGCACCACAGTAGCATCATGACAACATGGGCTGCTGCACAGGACTCATCGTCCTTGCATGACCTGGAATTTCACAGACATGCAGTGCTTTGCTTGACCAGGGGCTCCTTACCTTACCAAATAAATGTGCCTAATTGCTATTTCCTGAATAGGTTTATAACAGTGAAGGTGGAGATGTGGGAAGGAAGAGACAAACATAAAGGACTGTTTTTAGATTTTGCAGACTCAAATGTAAATATTGCTTAAATGCATTTTAATGCATCTTTCACTATAACTGAGCTCATTTAGTGAAACCCTATCTGATGACAGCAGCGAAAGTCTGATAATAAAAGCCTTCACAGGCAAGTGCCTGCATAGACAAGCTCTCTTACATACAAGGAACAGTATACCAATCACAACCTCCACTACAAGACCAGGAACACTGATCAAACTAAAATGAATGTGCTAATCAGATCCACTGCAGACAATCTTTCCTGACCTGATTCTCATGTGCACCCTGGATTTAGACTCCAGATACATGGGGTTTACATCAAATCGAGCCTGATTAGTTTGAAGGTGAGGAATGTTGCAATTGATTATACCAACTGAAGGTATCTGCCAGATAACTCCATCACGAGTTCCTGTGTATTCCAGCAAAACAGGTGTTCATTGAAGGGTTGATAGAACTTTTCCTAGCATAGGCAAGTGCTCACTTTTAAGGGCTGAGTTGGTTAAGATATCTGAATGGATTTATGGGTGGAGTGCCCTGTTTACCAACACATTCCCTACTGCAAAATGGTAAAGAAAAGATTATTTCTAAAATTCTGAGCCACTAATGAAGAGATAACTGAATACCCAGGAGTGAACTACAGGGAAAAAAGACCAAAACGGAAGAGGTACATTTCAGTTACCTTCAGGTATTTAGAGGTCTTGAATTAAAAAAAAAAAAAACAACAAATAAGGGGGGAAGAGTATGGAGGGTGAATGGGGTGAAAAGAGGGAAGAGGCACAAGCCCAGAAATAGAAGCAATAAGGGCCTATATACCAGTAAGAGAACCTCAAGTGCTAAAACAGAGGAGTTGGAATACCTGCCAGTAAAAGAAGGCTTTGACAAAAGCAGCATTTCCTGAGCACAGCAGAGCCACAAAAATCAATGGGATGACATTCAGGAAGGACAGATTAGGTCATAACCACTGGGAAGGTTACACTACTGGAAGATCCCTGTAACCTATCAAGATAACATTATTGACTGAACAGAGGGAACTGTATCTTCAAAACTACAGAGCTACAAAGTCTCCAAGCTATAGGAATACATGTCTTCTAGAAAAATTACTATCTTAACCTACAGAGTTGGCACAAATTGCCAACTAAATACTGATCTTACTGGAGTCCGCAGAGCTTCCCACACTGGTTTCAACAAAACTGAAACACTACTCTTGGCTTTAATTATATGGACTTAACATCCCCAGATAAGACAACCATAAATGATTCAGAGTAATTGCCCAGTTCAGGTTTTCTGCACCTTTTCCTGAAGGGTCTGACACAGGCTTAGGATTAAATAATGCTTGTGTGATCAAGTGCAGTAATGCTTGTGTGATAAAAAATGAATGCCAAATACATAAAATGTAAAAGGCTGAGGGTATAGCTTATTTGGATTCATCATCCTAAGTTGTTGCAATAAACCCGTCTAAAGGAAATATTTAAATTTACTCCTGGAAAGAAAGAGAAAGGAGACATTCAGGTGGGTGACCTCAGCTGCAAAGGCAAAGTCAGTAGCAAAACTTCCTTAGGATCTTTTCCCTAAAGAAGATAAGGAGAAGCTGGAGTTAATACTGAAAATGCTAGGTAAAAGACACAGAATCAAGGCAATCTGGAACAGTGAGCAGGCATCCAAGCAGACTGTAGAAGTAGCATTTGCTCTGCTCAAAGATCTGCTGAAAGGAAATCACTGTGCAGGCAAGAGCTGCAATAAGTACTGTTGATGAAAGGTTTGGAAACAATAAATAAGAATGATGCTTTGTAAGACATATAATGAAAGTCACACTTTCTGATTGCAAATGATACATGCAAATCCCCAGACACATCCTCAGTGCTCTTGTCCTCTCTCACAAACTTAACACATATGTTTGTCCTGGCATCAGTTTCTTCAGGCAGTGAGTGATGGCAAAAGGGTCTGGCTCCAGCAGCCCTAGCTAGTGACATAATTTCTCTGTAATCAACAGTTGTACCATATGTACAACTAGAAGAGCATGGTTTGGTATCACAGTCCTTTCCGTGGCACCTCCATCCAGACATAACTTCACTAGAAGCAGCAGGAATAACATTCTACAGGAACTGGCATGTTTAACCCTTTGAAGACAAGACAGATGCCTTTCACAATTGAGTCACCCTTACCTTCTAAAGACTATACAAACCACATAGGAGGAGGGATGGAAGCAGCCCCAGGCACATCACCAACCATTTGACTTACAGGAAAGAAAAAAAAAGAACCTTGCAATCAAAATGAAGCAAATATAACAGTGCTACTGCCTCTCTCCCTCTGTCTCCGGTATGGCATTTAACAGGCATGTGCACCTTCGAAACACTTAGTTTGAAGTGGGGGCAACAAGAGCAGAGGTTTCCAAACTTACGCTACATTTTTACACAGTTTCTGTAAAGCTGTTTTCACATTTTATGACTTTGGTCAAACAACTCATAAGTAAACATCTTTAATAGCTCATTCAGCTCCACCTGAGAACAAATTTACATTTTCCCAGTTGTATGATCCTTCTGTCAGGTTTACAGGCAGCAGGTAAGAAAGAACCATTGAAAACTTCAGATCAAAGGTAATTAAAAAAGACTGCCATGGATAAACAATACCTAGATCACTGCACAAACCCTCTGGAGTGTCAAGGGCACCTACAAATTCAAGCCAGTAATCCAACTTCCTGCTTAATTAATAACAGCTTAGGGCTCCCTGGAAGAGTACACCTACCAATTACAGAGAAAAACAACCAGAACAGAGTAGAAGGCTTAAGAGACAGTTCGTTAATAACATTTCCTGGGTGATAAAATCCTCTTGGGGATACACAGGTCCTCTGGTTCAACAGCCCCAGGCACCTCTTCTGAGGACAGTAACATCTATACAAATGAAGTAAGAAAAAAGAAAACCTGAAAATCTCTGTCAACACTACCTACACATTGCAACATTCATCCAAAGAATGAGCCCACCAGTGTGTATGTGTGGGGGCAGCTTCAGAGACAGACTAAATTGCCAACAGAGGCAGAAGAGCAAAAACTGAAGCTGAAAATGGGAAAGTCCCACAGCAGGCATTTGTGGAAGGTTATACGGATGCCTGCCAGCCCAGCAACACCTGCAGATGCAGTCCAAAAGTGGCATTTATCCATTTTAGGTCATTTTGCAAAATTGCAGATCTATTCTCTCATTATAAAAGTTACTCAGATAATTTGAGACAAAGGAAGCCCAGACCATCTGAAACTGGGCTGGTTTGGGGTTTTTTTTAAGCAAAGCCTATTTTGCAGTTTTCGAAAACCAATCCAAATATGTGGTGCAGCACTAGGCAAAGAGACAGAAGCGGAAAACCAAACGCAATCTGCTAAAAGATTATCTCAGCACTGCAAGAAAACTCAGCCCTCAGCCTTGCTATGCCATTCTCAGGGCTTTGCTCACTTGGAAAAGGGGACTTGATCAAACAGCTAGAAGCAGAGCATCTCAGACTACTGAAATTACTTCAGCCTTCTGCCTTTCACAGAAATCCTGGATTATATGACACCAAACTTGACATGGTTAACGCTTGTACTCAGTCTTGACATTTGCTAAGAGAATCACATGAGTCTGGTGCGAGAGGTGAGGACCTGCTTTCTTGGATCCATGTCACAAATGCTCTTGTTCAAGAGCAAAGTGCCTGCTGCCTTCCACAGGCAGAAGCAGCAGGCTCAGATTGGAAGCAATTGTAACTGACTGAAGCGTCTGATGTGAGAGAATTGGAATAAAACTTCAAAGGACCTAAAATATGTTGAGCTGTAACAGAGATTCAACAGGACATAGATAAATTTAAGTCATATTAGTCCTTTTGAACACAGCAGGCTTGAAATTGTCACTATCATAAAATCTCCCTGGTACACATAACTCAGTCATTCCCAATCACACAAATTACATAGTAATTGATGACCAAGTAGTGGAAATTTCTTGAAGAAAGCAAGAAAAACACAGGCTCTTCAAACATCCTCTTTCTCCTTCCTCCTACCTCATGTATATAACTATAAACTCTAAATGCATAGATTCAAAGCACAACTCTTGTGGAAGCTGGAGTCCCTTCACTTTCACCTATAACATCTGACAATGTTTTTTCTCTTCTGGCACACCTATTAACCACCTAATAGCCTGGAACAGCTGCTATTAGATAATGGGGATAGTAAGGAGATGTTGAAGACTAAAACTTCTGCTCTGCTGCATATTTCACATTTTATATACGAGACAATTTTAAGAATCATGTCTTTGTTTTTAAGTAAATTAAGAAAATCTTACTAGTAAAATCATTCTCAAATATTGCCATATTTCCCTTCTATTTAGTCCCCCTTCAACTTTTTTAAAAGCAATGACTGTACTAAACAACACAATGTTAGTTTCATACATAATAACATGCAGTAAGCTATCTATCTGCCACAAGCTAAACGCCTCTCCAGCAAGGGAGATGAGCATCAGGTCCTGTAGCACAAGCAAATGTGGCGGTGATGGCTGTGCAAAGCCCTCAATTGAGTTCACTATATTGATTTTAAAGCAGCTATAACAGAAACAAGGATTTTTGATGAAATTGCTCAAGTGGTTTTCTGAGAACAAAAGTATTTTATTTCCATGTCTTGGGTATTGTTACTAATTGGCTAGAAGAGTGGCATTTCTAATCTTTTCAAGCTTCCCCAGTAATGTTAGAGATAATCTTCTATTTTATCAAAAAGAATATGAAATATAGTTCCACAGTAAGTAAATAGCCTGGTTTGTGAATTCCTAACAGGTCTACTGCTAAAAATACCTGCTGCAACTTTCTACTCCATGATCTTGGTAAAGTAATTATTTTGTATTGTGTCCCTTTTACACACATAGTGCCTCTTCCAACTCCCATCTCTTATCTTATACTATATATTCCAACGAAATTGATATTATTTGCCTCTAATATCCCTAAATATTCATATACCTTGATGTATATTCCCTCCCCAACAAAATACGCCTGAACAATATATACACTTATTGCTCTGCTGTAATCATTATAACATTCAAACCTGACAGACCTTTAAGTCCTGCAGGTGCCACTTGTTATTCCAAATTCTAAGTGAAATAGGATCCTGTTAGCTAAAATTGAACACCCATTCACAAAAACTCAGTTATCTTACTCTCTGATACACATGTACACACACAGATCAAATAAAGATAAAACATTTCTACATTCAGATAAAACATTTCTACATTCCACACAAAAAAAGAGTATATCTGGGGTGAATATTCAACTAATGTTTCTTACAGCTCTTCAGTTTTTGTTAAGCATCTGCTTTTCTAGCTGAGGACAAAGCAGCAGCACTAAATTGTCACAACAAAGTATTTTTGAACTTTCTGGAAGGCTTTGGAGATCTTGGAATATGCATCTAAGAATTTGGCAACCTTGTAAAAAGCTTCTTACACTGTCTTTTATAAAGCCTAGCTTTATCTCATGAGTCCTACTTCCTAGCATACTAGAAAATAGCATCATTCTATGATATAGACAGATACTAGCCCACACTGCTATATTCCCACGAAAATGTCTCAGTGCAAATGCCAACAGTAATAGTGCCAAGATGGGTGAGACTGTACTTGGTCCTGCACTTGCAATACCAGAGGGAGGCTGTTTTCTTTCCTTCCTGACATTGCCTGTGCAGACATACCAGCATCAATTGGCACCAGTCCGAAAGCCACAGCACATACACCACTTTCCACAGCAATAGCATGAGTTTCCACCCGGTCCCACTACTTTCCTGAAGGCTGGGGCAGAGCTGAGGCTATATAGGTGTCCCAGAGACACTTTAGCAACACTTGGATTCCTGCTGCCCCACGACAACCCCTACAGTAGAAACTACAAGGCATCTGTGCCTGTGGCTTAGGAGCTACAGGCTAGACAGCCCAGTGCAGCAGTGACTGGCTTTTAAGCACCATCTGAGCCCTCTGGCACTGTCTGCCCTGTCTTCTGCAGCAGATCCCATGGGTAGCTGAGGCTTAAAGGTCTGCATCTAATTAACACACCACAGCTATTGGGAAACCAACTGTGCCCTTGCAGTTTGCCCACTTTACAAATGCTCTTTAGAAAGAATGGACAAAGCATCTGGCAGTCCAGGCAAAAGCCTAATTTGGGAACAGAACAAAGCAGGGTGTAACTACAGAGACAAAACCAAAATCAAACTGAAACTACTGTGTGCAGCACTGGATCTGTGAGCAACCTCCCATGTTGTCAGAAAAAGGGTTAAATTGGACTGATGTTTGAGGAAAATAAGACTTGTTTGGTAATTCAGTAGAAGATTTGACACCTCCATTGAGGGACTGAAACAGCATATAATAGCTAATGATATCTGTGATGAGAAAAAGATGGCTGTTTTACTGAGCATAATGGGGACCAAAGCCTATAACTTGCTGTGCAACCTAACAGCTCCTATTATACCAGCAGACAGTGAACCGTGTGCCAAGACTGTGTGAATCCTACAGAGTCTCTGGACCACAGACACTGTGTGACCACAGACCATTTTCACTTTCACAGATATGATTAAAGGGGGGCTGAGGGGGAACCCAAACCTCAACATGTGGCTGGAATAAAAAAAAACCAAAACAACAGACTATTGCCAGTTAGGACAATATAAGATGATGCACAAAGATGATTAACTCACAAGCAAAGGGAAGCAATCCAAAACCAGGTACTGACGGGATCAAATGTGACTCTAAAGCACACTCTGTCTCTGGCTCAGCTCTCAATAGCAGGATGGAGCATTTGTGCAGCAACTTGGCCACGTGATGGAGGGCAAATGCATATGCTGCACTAAGTGGTATACAGTACAGCACCCCTTACTGCTTTCAACTTTCATTTTCTTTCTTCTCCTTAGTAACTTTTCATCCTACATACATGTCAGGGAGTTGCGGTATCATTGCTGAAATATGGCCTGCCTCACATGCATGCTTACTGAACAAAAGCATGCCAGGAAGAAAATGATATGAGGGTGTGCTTGTGGTGTCACAAACAATTTAATAATCGAGCCCTAGGTCAAAGGCAACTCTTGTATGGATTGTGAAAAATGGTGGTTTATAGATATTGTAAAACCCTCATGAAACAAAAAGAAAACCATGTTCTTTCCGCAACAGAGTGACATGAAAAAGTTAAATCAGTTTGAAGAATAACATGCCAGAGTACTTCCAGCTTCGCAGTTGGACAGCTCCACTTGAAGTCCATAGAAAGCAGGGCGGACCCTATTACTGCCTCTGAGTGCTCAGCACAGGGGACAACAAAGCTTCATATATATACAGTACTCCAGCTCGCAGGGGTGAGATTTAAAATGAAGGGCATTCTGCCGCTTTCATAATTCCACGTCAGAATTATCAAGTTACTAAAATGGGTTAGGCTGCAAAAGCAAGTGCTCCTGACATACACAGAGGAAAATCCACACTGCTATTGCAGACAGTTACTATTACATGCAACTGTAAGCAGCTTGTGCTAAAAACATTAAGATGGGAATTAAATGGGTTGGCTATTATTTTGGGGAGAGAAATTTCAACTGCAGTGACAAAGCATGAAGTATTTCAAAAGCTCCAGTCTGAAAAGAGTAACCGACAGCAACTTTGGGGCACAGCAAGTAGGATCTTCAAGGCAGATCTACCAGGAGATAAGGATCTACCAGCAGGTAAGAAAGCAAAGGTAAACAAAACTTGTGCTTGAAGGAGGACCAGTTCCTTCATTTTGAAAAGCCTGTGGAGTTATTTCCTGAGAAATGAAGGTAGAGAGAAATTCAGTACTGTTCAAGATCACAGACTGATACGAGTATGGTAAAAATATTCCAGGTCCTGAATGAATCTACCCGAAGAATACCTGGAAGTCATCATAAATTATACAAAGGATTTCAATAATGCTTATTTCACATAAATAGATCCTAACTTGCTATACTTTTTTTGTTTCCAAGTTTGTATCCTTCTTTTGTCTAGACTTCTCCTGCTACACAGTTTGGGCCTTGCAAATATCAGAAAAGTGCTAGCTCACTAAGAAAGAGGAAGAGTCTTGTGGCTGGTATTCATGGAGAGACCCACGACAAAACAGTGTCTGCTTTTTTATGCCGAAAGATGCCTCAGTGTATCCTTTAGTAGTGGCAGCATGTGTATATGGGCGGCATTAGACCATTTTTGGGTTCTTCAGTTTGCAAAGTCATCCTAAAACAACCAAGTATTCTGCATGGATAAAGCAAGTACAGAGCAGATGGTGGATGTGTTAAAAACTCTGGCCTTCAAGGATGGGAGCTCGTAACAGATTGCAAGTAGCTGTGCAACAAAATTTGCATCCAGAGTTCCAGTTGTTTTGTTGAGGAAAATGGTATCAAATGTGTCACCTCAGCTCCTTCTTATGCTGCCACAAACAGATTAGTGAAAAGATTTATTCAGACATGAGTAAACAATTTGTTCTCTAACCCTGGGTAAATGTCACTTACAAAAACAAGAGTACAAATGTTCAACTGGCCAATATGAGGGCAGTTCATTTACAGACTTGACAGGAACAATGTGGCATACAGGATATAACTTCAGGTCAATCTGTAGAGGGACTTTAGAAAGAAGTAATGTAAAAAAGATATCCATGAATAACCACATCTGACAGTGTGTGTGTGTGTATATTGAAGATTGTTACCGAAATACAACCAAGATGTTTTTTTGAATCCTTAAATAAGGTTCAGGACAAACTGGAGCTCTGTTTTATGTTTCACAGAAGAGCCATAAGTCCATCTCACCCAGCACATACCTTCGTAATAACCAATGGTGAATACTAAGGCAATAAAGAACATCAGCAATGTCACAGAAATGCTCTATAGTAAGATGACCTGGAGAAAAATCCAGATGCTCAATAGAACCAAACACGCTTTTGTATGATGCTTCCCAAGGAGACTTGTACCTCTGCTGCTACTACAGGTGACTCCCAGGATGTCACAGAAACTGTGACAAGACCAGAGGTTTCAAGTACCACTAATGGGAGGCCATAGCATGGGAGGGAAAAACCCTTCAGAAAGTTTAAAGCCCAAGAGACTGTTTCTTAGAGAGGAACCTTTCTGAGCATAGCAGCACAAAGAGGTACCTACTCTTGGTGCTCGTAGAGAAGTGAATGAACATATTTACTGAGACTCTAGCTCCTCTCTGCTCACCCTTCTTACTAATGTGTAGAGAGGAAGGTCAAAACAACTGGCAATTAAAGAATGAAGGAGGAGGTATAAAACAAGCTGGAGCTACTATCTAATTTTGCCCAATGCCTGATGGCTGCTATCTTTCCTTAGATTAAGCTTTCACTCCTCCATTCTGCTCCTGGAGGATGCACCTTGCTCACAGCTCAGACTGCAGTGCCCCCTCATGCTGTTGCATAGCTTAAGCCTACAGCCACTGACCAACAATAAAATTTCATTTCCTACAGACAACATTTGCCTTCCTGCTTTACCCAGCTCTATTCTGCCGCTTTGGGCCCAATGCTGTCTGCCAGCAGCACAGAGAGAGCATCACTGCTCCTAAGTCTTGTAGGCTAATAAAAAAAGCTGTCAGCATGTTATACCAGCAAAGCCCTTACTGGAGCAACAACTAATAGTAGCAAAAAAGCATGTTTAGCCATTACAGTCTACATCAGTCCTCTGAACAAAACAAGCTTTCTTGGCAAGAGCACAGTTGTGCTGGTGTAACTGCAATTTACATGACAGCTTTGCAATCCCACCATAGGCCTGCCACACAGGCATTTTTTTTAAGTCAATGAGATTTTTGCTCCTAAGTGCTAAGATTGTTTTAAATAAGAGACTGAAGTTGTTTAATTCCAAGTATTGTAACCTGTGCTGGCTGTTTGATCATTACAGTTTGTCATTGTGCTGTGACAAAGAAAAGTCACAGAGAGAAAGAGAGTGAACTTCACACTGGCATATAAAGCACCAACGGGTATTTGGACAAAAAAAAGGTGGTTGGTTGGTTTTCCCTTTCTCACAGTAGTTTTCCTTGTTCTCAAAACCTGAAACTAAATCCTGTTAGGTAGGGAGAAGACATCTGTCTATTTGAATGGAGTGGAAGCAGACACTTGGTAGTTTCACCTACAAAGCACCTAGCAACGGCTACAAGTGGAAGGCAAGAAAGCTCACTGTAGGTTATATCCAGAGGCCTCTATATTATCAGAGTCCCCACCAGTAGAACCAGGAGTGATACGCAGAAAAAAGTTCCTCCCTGAATACCTCATATAAAGAAATGTGTTAGCATGGTGTGCTGGAGGAAGAAAAGCATTAAACAAGAGCCAGCACAGATTAATCACTATTGGCAATGAACATGTGTACTAAACAAAATCAGCACTAATAAATCACTATCATTTCATGGTCATCATATGCAGTGTTTACAGGCATCACAGCAGATGATTTCTCAAGGAGGAGTTTACAAAATACAGCTGCAGGGGAAAGGGAAGCTTCAGTAACCAGGATTTTCCTGTCGAGGATGGACTAGGATGAGAACATGAAGATGCTTGTGGGAAGAGTAGATAATCAAGTCTGGCATAACATGCAGAGCAGGAAAAAAGAGTAGACAAAGTAATATAATAAGCCAGTATGGATCAAGCTGATCTGTATTTAGAGCCACCCCTAATGCATATAGCTCAGAGGGACTCCAAGAATAAGAAGACAGAGCAATAGCTGCCGCTGCACTATTTTGAAAGCACTTGAAAACAGACAGAGGTGTCCTAGCCAAGGAAAGAATAAAAGCCTATATGAGCAACCCAGAAAAGAAAGCAGACACCCCCCCCCCCCCCAAAAAAAAGAAAACCAACAAAACATCCAAAAGTCTTGAAAGTCTGTGTATAAAACCTTACAAGACCTAGCCATTCTGCTTCTTTGCCCTTGTACATCAACGTTCCATCTCATCCAAACTACTATTTCAAATGCATGGCCTCTTTAGAACAAGCTTCAGTTGAATCATGTTAAATTATAAGGCTCGGCATGCATTCACACTTGAGGCAGGTTAGGAGGGTTTTCTGGAGGGTGTTACTTTTTCTGCTGAAGACAGATTTAAGATGCGTTACAGTATGACAGTCTAATTACAGACCGCAGTTTCAATTTCATTTACTCCTGTTGCATCTTGTGATGGTTTAAGATTTCCTGGAGAAACAATTACAGGAGGGCACTAAGAAATACAATTTACTGTCTCCCATCTGCAGAAGTCATTCCATCAGACTCCACATTGCATTCTTGACCTGGCAGTGCTCACTTTATGCTATAAATACCAGAGAGCAGCATCTTTCTATATTTTATACAGATACTGCATATTAGTCATACAGTAACTTGTACAGATTTGCTACCTTAGCTAGAAGTTATGTTCTAAATAAATAAATCACACAGCAGTATTACTAGCTATCATATTTGAAGCAGTAGTGTCTGGAAACAAATTGAGACAGAGATTTTATTCTTCTAGATACTCTATAGGTACAGACTTGCAAATGATCCCCTGGCCAAAATGTTCATATTCTACAATAAAGGGGGTGAAACAGGCAGAGTAAACAGTGAGGTGACAGCATATTTTGTGGCAGTTACTCTGACTTTGATCATAGTCCCTTTGATGAGAAATCATGTATAAAAAAGAAGCACTGGCTAGTCTTCAAAAATCTTTGAGCCAAGAAATAGAGGAGAAAGAGTAATGATGGAAATTATCTCATCTGCCTTTTGCCTTTCTCTGTATAGTTCAAAGAATTGGCTGCAACAGATTTAGCATCTGTCATTGTCCAGAAGAGGGAATAATGTTCGCAGCAATTTCACCCATTGCTTTAAAAAGGACAGTTTCCTAGAATCAAGAACAGTTTGGTTTGGAAGAGACCTTAAGATCATCTAGTTCCAGCCCCCTGCCAGGGACAGGGACACCTACCCTAGATCAGTTTGCTCAAGGCCCATCCAAACTGATCTTGAACACTGTCAGCGATGGGGCAGCCACAACTTCTCTGGGCAACCTGTTCCAGTGCCTCACCATCCCTCAAAGGAAAGTTCTTCCTAATATGTCATCTAAATCTACCCTCTGTCAGTTTAATGCCATTTCCCCCTGTCCTATCCCTGCATGCCCTTGCAAAAACTCCTTCTTCAGATTTCTTATAGGTCCCCTTTAAGTACTGGACACTCTCTCCAAAACTGCAACATGCCACACCCTGTGGGTTTATCCACTGATAGGTTTCCTCAGGTTTTCTCTTCTACCAGTAAGTCTGAATTAGGTACAGCAGATACACTTGACAGCAAACCTTATAAGGCAAGGTGTTTAGTCCTTGCCAATGCTCATGGCCCAAAAGTATATTAATGTCAGCAAATCTACCTAAAGCAATGAAGCTACTCTTTGTCATGTGAAATGGAAGCAGAAACTGGCCCACAGCAAACAATTTGAAGATGTTATCTATTATATAGTCAACTTTAAATCAATATTTTCTCTCCTGTATTAAAACCCTTCTAAGCCTGGTTTCCTAAGGAAAAGGAGATCATGAAATTGTGTTGGTTGAGTACCCACAAATAACTCCTGAGTCCATTTGTCACTGTTAGCCTGATTTGACAGATATGCACCCTTTCAAAGTCATTAACTTCCTAAAGATTTTCAGAAGGAATGCATTTAGGTACCAAATGCAGCCCTTAGCAATGCCTTCACAGGGAGATAAGACTCCAGCATGATCCCCAACCTCTGCTAGACATCAGAATCCACAAAGGAAAGAGACTGTATGAATGGTTCTGCTATGGGAAAAGCTCTAATTGGTGCCCATATAAATCAGACATCAGGTAACACAATCATATCTCTCACACTTGCTATCAGCTCAATAGTTCTGCTTCTCACAGAAATGCCATTTTTTGAAGTCTGTAATTCCCATATCAAATGACTCTTTAAAAGCAATACTGCTTAAAAATACATCCTTGGAGAGCGCTCACAAACTCAGAAGCAGAGATAAGTTGTCAGTCAGACTAATCAGCTTCTTCAGGAGGTAAATAACAAAGGAGAATCACAGACATGGAGGCAGTTAGAAAAAAATACATTCTAGGCTATATTTCCCATGTTTTAATTATACAAAAGCAAAATCTGTATTGCTGTTTAATCAAATGTTTGTCATAATTATCCACCTGTTATACATATGAAAATACACAGCCTGTCTTATCCAATCAAACTATCTTCTCAGTGTCACCCAAGTGGTAGACATGTGACCGTCTTCCCTAACGAACAGTATTTAGCAGCTACAACTTACAAGCTCAGCTCCATAGGATGTGTGGCAGCCCTTGCCCATCAGAGGAGAACATGCACAAATAATAATGATGAGATGGTGGGCCTGCCTTTAAAATGGCTTACTCCTCTATCAGTACTTTTTCCCACCAACTTAAGACTGCAGCCAAGTATAACTATAAAATGATTGCTGTCCTCAGCCACTAACAATCTACAGTTTCCCCCTGGTTTAGCCATCAATCTCATCCAGCTGACTGATGAAGGATGCAGATGAAGGACAAGGAATCAAATCTAACAAAACCAGCTACTTCTTCCACAAAATTCCCCAGCTTTGGGAGTAAGCTCAGTTACAGCTCTCCTCAAGCTAATAATGTCAGATGGTTGACATAGACAGAAATGAAGAGGCACCCCTCTGCCTCCACTCTCTGACCAAATTTGTCCAGAATCACTCAAAGACCATCCAATACCCCATGGTGCATTTGAGATCAAGCTGTCCCTTTTTCTAGCTGTCCTGCACTCTCAGTCTACCAGATATTTTGAACATGTGCATAGTTCTTACAAGACATACTTGTGGCCACTGAATTTAAACCACCAGGAAGGGAAACTATGCAGTAATGAAGCATTTATCATTTTCATTATTTCCCCTCCTTCTTTCTAATAACATCCAAATAATGAAGATTGACTGCTGGCAGTATTACTGGTGCACCAGGCCAGCAGTACTCATTCAAGTAGAGATTCCCAAACTGTAGCCCACAAACTATCAACAGCAGCAAAACAGAGCAAACAATGCACAGGTGACCCTGGAATCGGATTAAATAGGTTCTTGGTTTTTTCCATGCAGATCTTAGTGCATTTGCTAGTGCTACCTGCCACTTCTTTGGCTCTGTGTTTCCATACATTTAGATTTGCAGTTTGTGTCTCAGAGCCAAGATACATCATTCTCACACCCGTATCAGTCAGGAATTTCATAAGAACCAATTGGCGAAACAAAGCAAAGTGCCTTGCCTTTGTCTTCGGGCAGGAAGGTAGAAAGCAGAGCTCTATCTGCTCATCCCAGCTCTAGTGTGTCTGGTAGGTGGCAACTCCCAGGTTTTCAACCTCAAGAGAATATTTCCCCTGGGTCTTTGGAAGCCTATCCACTGGAATTAGAGTCTTCACATACAATTTTGAAGACTCTGAATTCTTCATAAAGCATTCAAATTTAGTATCTTTTAACAGGGGAAAGGAGACACATGAATAGAAATTATTAATGATAAGTTTGACAAATAATAAACCACTTTGTCTCCTTTCTTTTTGTTGCTGTCTCCTCTCTATAAGTAGCCTTCTAACAACAGCATTTTGTAAATGCTGCACTTTACTGAATTTCTTTACTGGTGAAAGCATTACCCAAAGAGTCAGATATAAGTATACAGTTCTTTGATGAGCAAATCACTACCAATCTCGAACCTCTGAAGGAAAGCAAGAAACACCAGTATAGTTCTGCGCATTTCCTCTTTTGAGTCTTGCAGGTTTGGGAGTTAGAAGTCAGAGAAAGTGGGAATGCTGGCACAAACCAAGGGGAATTAAGGAAATGCATTTTTTCTTTCTACGGCACTCTCTCAGCAAGGCAAGCAGAGCCTTGGATTACACGATTACAAGCACAGGAACAGAACAGTTCACTTTACTGACAGAAAGAAACTCTGGATGTCTGGAAGGCAGAATGAAGAAAACAAATGCTCTTTCCTGGGTATTTCACAGTGAAATACAGATATTTCATTATGAAAATATTCTGCTTTTCAATCACCTGAGGTGATCTTTAGCCTCAAGGGTTCAGCAATTCAACAAAAGAAAATTGAAGTCCATAAAAATGAAGTCAGGCAAGTATTATGTATCAGGTGACAAAAGTTATCTCGGGAGCTTACAAACCAGTGCAGTGATACAGTGATGGCTCCTCTGCATATGGCAGTATTTCAGGAAATGTCCTCTGAATGGCAATTCCTATTAGAATGGCAGCACTACTATCTAATTATGTTTTGACCACATTTCAGTATGCTAATATGCCAGAGCAGTTGCAAATGCACCAAGAGCAATTTGTGCAGAACTCTTCCGAGTTATTCTAGGACTATCAGATGTTCTTTTCTACATTAATAGCTGCTGAACTACTGTATCAATGGACTGATTCAGCATCAACTCTGACAAGGCACCCCAGCCTCTGTCACTAGTGAAGGAGCTTTCTGTTCCCTTCAAACATCAGAAAGGGAAGGAGAAATTTGCTCTGTTTTCACAGTTATATGACAGCTTTTAAAGACTTTACAGCATGAGTGCAGCATCTAATCCAATAAAGCTTGCCAGGAACATTTAAAACGAAAACCTCTGAGATTTTGTTTCTTACAAATGCACTAGACTTATAAGAAAAGAACCTTTTCCTCAGAAATGCAGCACCAACCCCACCAGAGCTGCACAAGGCTGAGGACTTTTTCTACCATTCTGTGGGAAAGATAGTTGAAAGTACTGGGAAATCTGAAGGGGGCCTATAGGGATGCTGGGGAGGGACTCTTTATTAGGGACTGTAGTGATAGGACAAGGGGTAACGGG
>JAOEHY010050029.1:0-18197 GCA_025447955.1 Psilopsiagon aurifrons
GGGGCCGATCTAGAATTCACTATACTTATTTTTAATTGTTCTTGTTTAGCTATTTCAACAACTCGCTTTCCTCTTCCTTTGCAAAATGCTGAGCAAATCCCAGAGTCCCTGGCTCTCCCTTACATCTCCACATAAAATAACCTTCCTTTTTCACACAACTTAAAATCCGCTTGCAAACCTGTTTAATTTAACCTGATCAACAGATTCTTTAGATCGTGGAATTGCCAGGGTTTTGGGCTCATGTACAGTGACTATTAGTATGCAACTTTGTGTCTGAACTGACTATAAGCCTGTGTTATCAAGGAGAAGGATCCAGTGTTGATGTATGATCCTAAACATTATAGTCAATGTAGCCAGTAAGATGGAGGCTAGAAACCCACTACCAGAACAGAAAGATGGAAAGCTATGGAGACTATGAGCCATATCAATACTGAAAAATAACCTTTAGGGGCCAGGTTTCTTTCCAGCTGATGGAAGAGGAAAAATGAGCCATGTGCATATAAAAACTAAGACTCTTTAATTAAAGCCTGTAGCAAAAACAAACAAGAAAAAATCTTTGAGCTATTTTTTCTGATTTTACATATGCTTTCTCTTTATTTTGTTTCTAGGATTTCCCTACTGCCTTTGCTCTTCTACAGGATTTTTCTTTCCTGATATTTGCATTTAGAATTAAGTTTTGCTTCCTTCTCCCATGTGTATGCAGGAGAGAAAGCAATTTTATTGCTCTAGCTGGTGATACCTGCTCATCAGTCAGATGTGAAAGGCCCTGTATATTTGGCTTGCTATTTTTTGTTTCCCCTGGTGCCTTTTTTTTTCTGTGAATGTCAGACTTTCAGCTGTAGAGCAGGCTGGTGGAAGAAGGGCTGCTAGAGGGAATTGTGACATGGAGTAGGACTGAATTCTGCATGTTAAAAAAACAACTATCCTGCAACCCCACAAACTGAAGCCCCAGGTGATTTCCAGTTCTGGAATCCCTTCCCTTATCTACCGACAAGGTTAGTGCCTGGAGGAGACGCAAAGCTGAGAAAACCAAATGTGTTTTCCAGCTCATATAAGGTTTCGAAATTGTGTTTCTGTTCTGGAAAATAGCTGTGTAAAAGATGCATGGCTGTACTTTTTGGACTATATTGCTCATGACATCAGAATTTGAGGTGCTGGATATATAAAGAGACATTCTTGTCTTTTTGCCCTTGTTGTTTTTACGAGATCAATGTAGCAAAATGACAGCTTTGTCCTCATGGAATTTTCCTGGGGTACTTAACAATGTTCACTATTTTTCCTAAAATCCAAACCTTTATATTCATGTTAATACTTCAGAATATTAGCTTTCATTTTTCTCTGAGCACATTTGTAACTTCATTTTTCCAGAGGAAAAGGTGTCACTCAAATGTCATACTTTCCAGAGTCACTCGGATGTTCTGGGAGATTTAGACTCCCAACATTTAATAAAAGAAATGTATCCTGCATTTTAATCCAGATTTAGGAGGTTGATTCCTGGTTTCTGTATGCATAAGATTAGCAATATTAAACTGAGCTGGACTTTATTCCTCTTATACGTACAATTCTTTTAAGAAGTACAGTGAGCTGACTCAATTTCAGTCACCTGTAAATCAGAAGAAACATTTTGGGCATCATGGGAAGTTGTCAGGTCTCTGTTGCTATTGCTTTGGGTCACCTACATTACTAATAATGTGAAGAACGATTGAAGATGCTATTCCTTAAACCTTTGAAGAGCAAATGTCCCATCTGGAATAAATTGCAAACTGGTTTCTCGAGAAGTTGAAACAAAGAGGCAGGGACAATGTGTCAGGTTTGCAACATGACACTAGCTGGCTAATAAGTCCACATCGTCAGTTTGGTGATCAATTCCTTCTTCAGCTCTAGACCTTTTGCAGACATGGTGAATGTTTGAGTCAGGAGACAAGAATTCAAGGAAGCTTAGTGTTTTAAAGAGGACTGTGTTGCACCTGGTCTGAGGTCAACTGATCAGGTGTTCTGCTGGGTACATACTTTACACCTGGTTTTATCTCTCTCTAGCCACATCACATAATACAGTAATTCCTGGCCTGCTTCTTTTCTTCCACCATGTGATCCCTAGCTTAGACTGAACTGTGTTCAGAGATGTTTCCAACCCGAACTATTCTATGATTCTATGTGTTTGATCTCCACAACAGTGGTTAGGATCCCCGAAAGTCATTACGAAAAATTAATCTCTTGGATTATCCACATGCCTTGTTGCTTTTACCCTGCCTTGAATAACAAGTTTTGACAAGTAAATTATCAGGTCAATAGCCCTTGTCAGATGAGGCTGATTGAGAAAATGGGAAGCAGCTTCAAAGCACGAATGGTTTATTGTCACAAGAAACATAGCAGATCTTTAGGGATGTTGAACCCAATTATCCATATCCTCCTTGGGTAATGCCAAGCTGTTTCAAGCTAATTAACCAGAATTTAGACCAATCTGGATATGAATTTCATCTAGTTCTAATGAACTTTTATTCTTTGGCTTTGCTCATCTCAACCACAGTGAATTTTGCTTTTGGGTTAATGTTGGTTTTGTTTTAATTACATTGCAGCAGACTAATTGGATGGCTCGGGACTAGATGCTTAATAGCTTGATATTGCATATTATTAGTGCTGTCTTTTAATATTAGAGGATGAAAGAAAGTTATTACCAAGTAGAGAGGTTTTGGAAATTATTCTTCCAGGAGAAGCAGCTTGAATTTTTCCACTTCTTGGTTCAGTCTCCTTTGACTTAGTGACTGCTAAAGCTTTTAGTAAGGCCTATAAAAAGATTCCCATTGATTTAACGAAGCTTTTATAGACACTGATTTACGTCTCAATTTTGAAAAGTACTTTAGCTGGTGAATAAATAGATTTTCCTATCAACAGGACTTAAGCACATGTTCAAAAACAGTACTGAAGCATGACCTGAGACTTTGGAAAGGTAATTTGTTCAGAAATACTTACCTTCCAACTCACCAGAGGAAAATACTAAATCACTTTAAGGGAGGCCTAACCTTCTAGCATTTGCTTTTCTCTTTGAATTTTGACCTTATAGTCATGACTGATTTACCTTTCCCATTTGTGTTTTAGCTAATTAGGGAGAAACCTGAAAAGCTCATTTCCATTTTGTCTGCTACCTCATTCACCAACAGGTTATATTTTTCAAACCTGCTTCTATTTTCCTCTACATTTTTACTTCAGTGGTATGGCATTTGATCTATCTAACCTGAATGGGAATATCTCTATGTAACTCACAGGGGTTCAGATTTGTACCTGCTAACTTCAGAGAAATGTCTTCTGTTATGCAGTTTGCTGTGAGGATCAGGTCTTTGTGGTGCTGTGCCTCCATTTGAGCACTCAGCCTGGCATTCAGGAAGGCACTGAGAGTGAAGCAGACTTTTAGGAAGCATCAAGGAAGTCAGTGGGAGTTTTCACCTTCATTAAATTTAACCTGCAAAAATGTTTTTGAAGATGATATTGTCTTTACAGAATGGGGCTATATTCACTGCCTGGTTTCTGCATCTCCCAGATTATTTTGTCTTTTTGTAATAATCCAGCGTTTACTGCAGCTGGTAAGGCACATAATTATGTACTGAAGTGTTCCACTTGCTACTTCAGCATCTCTGGAATGTACAGCTGGTCCCAGGGAAGGAAGCAAGTGAGAAGACAAACAGTTGCGCATCACTATGCTCTCATCTTTGTTTCTTTACATTTTAGGTGTAACTTTCATAATTTAAATAGAAGTTGTTCCATTAAAACCTATTTGTTCTGGTTATTATATTAAAACTTACTTAGGTTTTAGAATGACTGTGTGCATTATTAGCAGTCATTAAAGTATTGTTGGAAAAAAACAGACTTTTAGGAAAAAATGCTCTGCTGCTTTGTTTTCTGCACTTTTCTTGTTCTAAGAAATTGTATTGCTTAATCTTCTATTCTTATTCTAAGAAATTTCTGCATTTTTTTTTAGTCTAAGGTAATAAAGCCTAGTGGGTCAGTTACAGTTTTTGTATCTGACTAGATTGTCACAGTGCAATTTGGTATTTTGGAAATAGGAAGACTTTGTATTTTGAAGAAACATTTATCTGGAGGAGAGAAGTTAATGTTTCTGGTCATATAAACTTTAATAGCATTTCTCTTAAATTCAATCTGCAGCTTAAAACTTGCAATGTGTGTTAAGACCTGAAGATATACAGCAAGTAGAACTCTAAGTACATTCATCCTTTCCTGCTTGTTGGAACTTACATTTTGACAAAGCTGGTTACAAGATTGTATTGTGGTTTCTTTAACTTATGACAGTGTGCAAAGGCTCAACTTGTTTGTGGAGTCAAACATTGTAGTCTCTACCTAGAAAATTATGAGACTTTAGACAGACATCTGAATGCTTTTGTTCCCATCTTATTAAGTCTTAAAAGTCTTGTATTTTCTAGAGATTTTTTGAAACCATGACTGTAAGTAACTTTTGAAGTTAGCTGACACTGCTGTTATCCAGGGTTCCAGGAGCTAAAACTGTAAGGAAACACTATACAGGTAGCAGATATTATTAATAATGCTGATAAGCTGCAAGTACTTGTTTTATAAGTTACTAGAAGCAGGGGGAATTTGTATGTTCACATACAGTGCTGTGTTGTCTGTGGATCCCTTTACATTGGGGTGACTTTATTATAACTGCTTCTGATGCCGTTACACTCTTTTCTGCAAGCGCTGTCATTGGCACCTAAGAGAGAATCTGAGTTTATATTTCTAGACCTAATTGAAATGATTGTTGTTTGAATTCAGTAACATAATTAGGGTTAGGAAAATGTGAACAAGGCATGCAGTCAGTCCCCTGCCTTTCCATGCTCCGGTGCTGTTGAGAGTAAGAAAGATTTGCAGAGCTGTGACTGTATAGCAGAGGCGGCTGTTTAACTGTCCTCTTAAGAAAAAAGTAATAAAAATCCCACAGGCATAAACAAACCAGTATAAATGAGATAAAATGCTGCACTGCAGACTTATTTCGAATAGGAGAAAATATGAAAGACTGAAATGTAATAATATATTGCCAGAATGTTTTCTCTTAGAGGTTCTTGGCAGGTAATGCACTGAATAGAGTGCAAATAAATCTATTTTAAATACTAATCAATAGATTCATGTGTTGGTGCAGAACAAATTTACTATTTGCATCATGCGTGTTGATTCTGCACTGTGTGCCTGATACTCTTTAGAGAATCTTCTGCAAATGCCTCGTTCAGTGGGAAACCATGAGAGGTTTGCATGCAAATGCGCATTGCAGTCACATCCAACATGCAGCTAGAAATATGGACATTTTATAAACAGTGTCTTTTATCAGTGTCTTCTCAACTGTAGCTAATGTTGGAAAATCCTTGCTTTTTGAAGCCATTTATTTAACATTTATACTAACCCCTTTGTGAAAGCAGCATTGAAGAGATGATTTCAGAAGGGTTAAGAGCTGTGAACTCTTGTGCCAAACAGGTTACCAGACAGTGGCCATGTACCGGGTGGATTTTCAGGAAAGCCAAGAGGCCATGTATGCGCTGTTTGACCCAAGTGAGGCAACACTGGGAACATCCATTTGGCAGAAACATGGGGACATGTGAACATACTTCCTTCCATTTTGATTCTGTAGGTGAGGTATTTTGTAGAGGTTGGGAGAGAGTGTAATCCAAGGGGTAATTTGTTTAGCATTCATATATATATACCCACTATATGGCTGCTCAGTGAGGATGAAAGAGGAATTAGGTGGAAGATACTAATTAGAGTGGTGGGTGAAATTCTGTATCCAACAAAGCACAGGAAATCCATAGCAGTCAAATACTGAGCCCTAGCTTCAATTTTGTGAGTGCTCAGGCCAGTTCTCTAAAAAGAAAATATTGTAAATGTCACCACAACTAGTTTTATACCAGACAGGCAATATTAGAAATTATTCCTGTGTAGCACGTGATACCAAGAGTAAGAATGAAGCCTCTAAGTAAGACTTTTTTTCATATGCCTTTCAAAGCATAATGGGAGCAAGAATGATTTTCCAACCAGCTGTAAATTCATTGCTGTTACTTTGCATATTTTTCAACTCTTATTACTATTGAATTGAAGTGGGGGAGGGGTGGGAGAGAACTCAAACCTTGTCTCTACTTTTTTATAGTAGTAGCTGTAAAATAGGGGCGCTAGTATGAAAAAAAATCCTCAATGTTTTAAACAGTCAGCAAGGAATCGTGAACTGGACTGGAAGTTTAGTATTTCTGAGAAAGCAATTACTGTAAATTAAGTCAGGTTTATTTATGAGACTTATTAATGTGAAATATAGAATCAGTGTTCTATGGTTTTCACAGATGGCTAATCTCTTAAGAGAGAGACTAATTATGGTCATAAATATTGTGTGTAATCCTGATGGGTGAATGAATTTTGAGGGGGTGTACTGTTGCCAGCAGGGGTTAGCAGTCTGACTGGAAACCTGATTAGAAGTACTAATGCAAACAAATCTGCATCACCAGCAATTGATTATTACTGATTTCTTCTTAGTAAGTATTTTGGGGAGAAAAAAATGCTTGAAATGGGTCTGCTTCAAATGAAGGGAAGGTGAAAATTGCAATGTTCATCACAAGCACGCTTCATGAGTCTGATGCCCAGTGACGGCTCGTGGAGCATTCCTTGGGGATTACCTGGCTGGAAGCTGAGGGGCAGTGCAGGCTCCTTGCAGGGTTGTGCAGCAAATGGTGTCCAAAGCCTGGTGCCCTGCAAATGTAATGCAATTTTCAGAAAAGCAGACAAGTTTATTCTGACATGGCTTGAAGGCAATAACGAGAGTTACTGAGCCACTAGTACAGTAACTTCTGGTCTCGCTGCTGCACTTTTTGCCTGCTCCAGATCATAACACACCTCTCAGTGTGTGTGCAAAACATGGAGGGAGGCACTCTAAAATAACTCTGCATCATATTTTGAGACCAAAGCTGCTACAGCTGTGCACAAGGTTTATTTGTGTGGGTGCAGAAGGGCACCAGGAAGTTCTGCTGGACCTATCCAGCCACCCAGCCCCATTTTGAATGAAGCCACTACACTGGTCTGTCAGCCTGACAGACTGATTTTCATATCTGGGAACTGCTTTTCCTGTATGGGTGATGTTGGTAGTGCTTCCCAAATCCTAGCTTCAGTGTAGCCCAATGGGGTGCCCCTATCTTTAGCCCACCACCTGTAGGTCGTGACTGGACTCCCTAGGCTGACTCCAAGCTTCTTTCATCGACTGACATCATTGGGAATGGCCAATGGCAACCACTTGGTGTCCCCACCCTGGTCTGCCCACCCCACTGGGATGTGGTGGGGTGGTGCCGAGAGCAGTGTCTGGCTTCAGCCAATTGCCCAGGTCCCCTGGCCAGTGACAGCTTGTTTTGTGCAGCACCCTGCTTCAGTGAGTGTAGCACAAACCACCTTTGTTGTGCTCAGTAAATGTCATACTTGAGAAACAGGTGAGAATTAAGTCTGGCAGAGGTTCCTCTCTGTGAGCGCTTATGTATATTTGTACCCCTGAGGCTCTGACCTCTCAATGATCTTCAAGTGTGGGAGGTAGCTTTTGTGTTTAGGTGTTGCCCAAAGTGCCTGTCAGTAATTAGTGTTGCTCTTACAGCATCAAAAGTGCTTATTGCTGAAAGCATCCTGTAGTGGCTGTCATGTTGTTCTACCCATTGGCCAGAAAAGTCCAGTGGCCATGTACTGGGGAGGAGTGCAGGCTCCAGGTATGTCAGGGTAAAGCTATACAGGGAAAAGGATGTTATATGTTTCAGTGAGAAAGCAGCCTAACAGGAGCTGCTGTAAGTCAGGCTTGTAAAAAGGAAAAAAAAAGGGAATTTCTACCAGCCCTGCAAGTTTCTTACAGTAATGCCACCTCCTTCAGAAGGATTTTGGGTTTTTTTTCCATGTTCTGCTGATGAGTTTGCTTTGATATAGCTCGACCATGATGATGTGGTGGTCTCATGTGCTTTGTCCTTTCATTAGTGCTGATTTTGGATGGGCATTTAGTTGGCCATAAATAAATGCTCCATACAGTGTGACTTATTTCTAGCAAGTTTCTTATACACTGTTAACCTTCAGGGGATAATGGACTCTCTGCTCTTTCAGACTCAGGATTTAGTTTGAACTCATAACCCAAAGGTAAGTGGGTCCTGTTTTTATCAGCCTGGTTCATGCCTTTCCCCCAGGCTTTCCAAAACGGTAGGGAAAGAGTAAGAGCCACTATTGGCTCTCACTAATTGGCTGCCTGGAATGTCAGTTTGCTGCTTCTCCAGTCCTCTTGTGTCTCATGCAATACCATTTAGTGTTGGGTGGTTTTTTGCAAAAGATAAATGTGGTGAGTGCAGCACAGCTAGGTTATAATATATGGGTAAGTGGAGATAGGGGAGCAGTACTCTTTCTTGTGGTGCTTTCTGAGCACAGCCTGTCAGCAGAAATGTACAACGAGGAACTTGCCACACAGCCATTAAAATGCCAGAAGGGAAACTTCCTTCAGCCAGAAGAAGAATTTTCCCTAAGCTGCTAAGTGTGTGACAGGCTATTAGTGGCGGCACTGTCTTCTGATGATGTGAAAGTGCAGGAAAGTGCAAACCTTAGCACAATAAATACTTCAGGGCATAATCTGCTTAACAGCTAGGATCAAACTGAGCTTTCCCACATAGGTTTGTATTATGCAGGACATTTGACATAAGATAGTACAATAGTGGCTGACTCTGAATGCTGACGCTAATGTGGATGAAGAGAAGGATGAAGGAATAAGGATAGCTAGAGCTCATACACCTAAAAGAAAGGTTGGTGGTTGTGGTGATCATAATGGGGTGATCTTTTTGGCTTTTTGCTTTGGCAGTTACTATAGATATTTAGCAAGGGAACTCTTGGAAAGAGAGGATGGGGAACAGATTTAGGGCATGATTTGTTAGCATGATCTTGCCTAGTGCTCTGCCAAATACAGAAAAAGAAAAAAAAGGCAAATTCTCTGTTCAACATGTCAGATTCACCTATACATTATATAGGAAGCCTAACCATGCAGAACTGAAAGGGCCTAGGTTGCCCCTGTGGTGATATTTGTGGAATGGGTCATGATGCCAACCATTATCTTTCATCCATTTTATATCCCTTTTCTATACCTGCCAAGAGGAGGTTAAAATGCATAATCTCCTCTAAATCCACCCTGGGTAGCAATTTCATGTAAGCTGCGACTTTCTGAGGATAGAAAGCTTTATAGAACATGGGATTAAATACCACACAACTGAAACATTTATGTTTTTTCTCTGTGATATGGAAATTACAACTTTGTGTTTTAGCCTATGCAGCATCAAGCTTATCGCCTTTAAACACTTGTTAGAACTAAATTGTATGAAGGAAGAGGGTTTACCAGAATGTTTAGCAGCATCATGAAAGATAGAGACTAGCAAAAGCTCTCTGGTCTCTATAGAGAGTGCCTCTGGACATAGTAGGGTCTGGTTAGCTCTTACGAACTTCTATTTAATGCTGACAGATACTGTGCTATCACAGTGGGGAATGGAAAAGACGTTGCTGGCTTAGGTTGCTGGCTTCCCTCTCTGCTTGCCCATCAGAAAAATTTGGTGTTATTTTCCTCCCTGAAATCAGCACTTGAATGTTAGGAACACCCCAAATTGTCAGACATTGGTAGCTGCCTACACCTGTTTCTGGCTCCCTAGCTGTGCAGATTTCACTGTATGTCACTATTGCAAGTCTGTATGTACGAAGTCTCTTGATACCTGAGAGAAATTCATGTATGTGCATGGGACAAAAAGGAAAGGGTCTACCTAATGCACACAGAAAAGCACATCACAATGAGTGCCAATGCATTGAGAAGTCAGAAGAGGAGGATCTGAGTGTCACAGTTTCACTGAGATTTGTCTTCGTGGTCTTCTGCAGTCCAGAGGAGCTATATAATCATATTTTTTCCATGTTTGGTATTAGTATTTGGTTACATGGATCAGTGTTGATGTGACTCATTAATGTGGCTTGATCTGCTTACAGATGACCTGCTGCCTTCTGTCTGAGCTTAGTGTCTTGATGTGTTGATATATATTTGGTTATCATCTAAATAGTGGTTCTCCAGACTTCAGTGGAGGCATTCCCATTTCAGAAAATTGAGACTTTTTTTTTAAAAAAAAAAAAAACAAACATAGGAAAAGGGCAAATTGCTTTCCTTACACATGATTTCAGGGTTGTCTTTGAAATTAAGGAAGGGAATTATCTGTCATTATAGCTGGGAAAAATTTGAAGTTTCCATCACGGTGGGAATGCCTGCATTTGAGTATTCGGGGTTTTTTTCCAGGTTGGTACTAAAATGTGAAATAGGACACTAACACTTCATTTGACTTTTCTTTAATGAAAATGAAATATTTGAACACTTTTTAGGTTTAAAATAGTTTTTTTTTTTGTTATTGATTGGCTTTGCAGCATTTAATTTTGAGCCTGTTTAGTATTTAAGCTATGTACAAGATGGGGATTGCAGTTAAGACATATGATATGTTTTCCATTCTCCCTTTTGGGTTGGCCTGCTTTTCTGGACTGCATCTCCAGGGATTATTCAGAATATTACAGTTTCAATAATATATCATACAGATACCTCAGAGGAAGATCTGCGTTGCATTACAGGAATTTTAATCTTCTGGGCCATTCTGTTTGTGTTAGAAAATGTGGGCTTATGCTTCAATTTACAAATATCATTATGCTGTAGGGGAAATGTAGTTTAGTGATTTCTTAATCCAAGTTCAAGGAGGCATTTTGGGTTAATTCACACTAAAAAAACCCACCCTACAAACACCTTTTAAGCAAGGATCTCTGTAATGAGGTATTTCAGCTAATTTTTCCTTGGGTAATGATATAATAGTATTTAGTATTTTTCAATATATCAGTTTTCCAGTGGGAAATACTTGCTTTGTGAGGTTCCATATTTGATTAACAAGCTTTAGTATTCCTAAAATTCGTATTTCTACAGGTTTTATTCAGTGACAGAGGTCTTTTCTCTACTGATGACTCTACAATATACCAGGAAGACCCTATAAAATTTTGCTATATTGCTTCTGTATTATCCAGTTTCCTATTGCCTGCTGAGATTTACTCACTAAGATTCAATAGTGGTTTGGTTTACAGCTGTCAAATCAAGAAAGAAGAGATCTAAAAAAATCTGCTGAACAGGGTGCTGGGATAGTGAGGGTAGTCCTAAACTTCCATCCCTGCAACAAGTCGGGTTTTAAAGTAATAAGAGCTCAGAGTCAAGTGGGTTAGGGAGAAGGCTGGAGGAAGCAACTGCCGCCTGCTTAGGTATCTGGTATTATCTAGTTCATGTTTGCCTTGTTAAGCAGCTTAGCTTAGGTATTAGTGTGGTCAATCGTATGAATGTATCAGTATAGAAAAGACTTGGACCTGTTGGAGCAGGTCCAGACGGAAGCCACAGAATTGATCAGAGGGATGGAACACCTCTCCCATGAGGAACAGCTGAGAGAGTTGGGGTTGTTCAGCCTGGAGAAGAGAAGACTCTGGGGAGACTTTATTGCGGCCTTTCAGTTCTTAAAGGGTGCCTGGAAGAAAGATGGAAGAGACTCTTTAGCAGTGCTTGATGTGATAGGACAAGGGGCAGTGGTTTTAAACTAGAAGAGAGGAGGTTCAGTCTGGATGTGAGGAACAAATTCTTTACGATGAGGGTGGTGAAACACGGGAAGAGGTTGCCCAGAGAGGTGGCTGATACGCCATCCCTGGAGACATTGAAGGGCAGGCTGGATGTGATTCTGAGCAACCTGATCTAGTTGAAGATGTCCCTGCTTATTGCAGAGGAGTTGGGCTGGATGACCTTTGAAAGTCTCTTCCAACCCAGACCTTTCTGTTATTTCTTTAAACATTTTTGTACTTCTTTTGTAGATGCTGCTTTTTAGTTCTCTCTTTAAACAAGGCACTGGCCAACACACAGGTGATTGTGGATAAAAAAAGTCCTAACAGCTTTTCAGGGTGCTGTAAGAAATTGGGATGAGATTTCCCTTAGCTAGCTGCAGTCCGGTGTTTTCTGTTTAAAGTTGTCTTTGAGTGTTGTGCTGGCACCAGTTTTCGGATGAGATTAAAAGAGGGCTTTAATTTGAAATGAAATGTGGTTTTCACTGCCTGTGTTGGCAGAGGATTTCCTCCATGTTCAGTTTTTTTCTGTCTTCTCAAAGCAAAAGTCTGAGGAATTTCTTTCCATGTCTCAGGTATTCTTGTACACAGTTACTTTTTCTGACGGTTGTCCAAGGTCGTTGCTCTCACAAAGCAAACAAAAACTGACTGTTTCCTTCTGTATGTTGTGGAAAGGATGAGGGTGCTTTGCAAGCTTCCTTATGTTGGGAACATAACAGGAAACAATACTCTGTTAATGCAGACTTTGCCATATTGAATTAGCTCATTACCTCCTGTGGCGTATCAGCACACTGCCTGTAACAGCGATGGAGCCACATCAAGGTGACCTCCAGCTCTTTTCAGTAATTTATCTAATCAACTGTGCAGTAATTTACTTAAGGTTGAAAAGGCGGAGGAGTTACTTCATGACCTTTGTATCTGTCAGTTCATACACCAGTGTGATTTTTTTACTATCCATTTTATGTGAGGTTGCATAATGATAACACTGGATCCTCCTTAAAATTCACTACCTGCACCTGTCTTTAATGAATTCTAGCAATTATGTATTCCATGAACTCCCTCTCTGTTGCTTTAAGAAGTATGCCTTGTATTGATTTTTAATTCACTGCCCTTTAGCTTTATTGATGAACCTAAATTTTTCAAAATATAGAAATGCAGATTGTACCACCCAAGCATACATAAACCTTCTGGCAGTGCCTGGGAGCACTCTTGTGTCAAATTTATTCAGACACAATAAATAAGTGTAACCTGTAGCAACTACAAAGGCTGGGCTTGACAGTTGCATTAAAGTCATCTTAATGCCTGGAAATATGTAGTCCCCCTCAAAAAGACTTATTCAACTAATTCTTCACCTTAGAATTAGTAAAATAATAATTTTCCAGGCTACATTAAGATCCCACAAGCCATCAGTTGTACCAGCCTCATTCATCAGTAAGCTGGTGTATCTAGCTGAGCAAATTTTCGAGGCTCCATTTATTAAATTAAGGGCAGTTCACAAGGGGAATAAAAGGTTAGCATAATGAAGAAATGTATACTAGAAATACTGAGATGAAAGCACTATTTTATACTTCATGAAGTATTTTATACTTCACAGCTTACTTCATAGCCTTTATTTATCAAAATCTATAGTCTGGGCATATCTCAAATCGCATCAGCCAAGCGTTCCAGGAACACACTCGTCAGAGAATTCCACCACAGGCTGCTGCTGGTAGTGCCTCTGCAGCCCTTTCACTCAGGAGCTCAGTGGCCAGAGCTGCTGCCCATGGTGCCAAAGTTAACTTCCAGCCTCAAGGGCTTTGTATCTGCCACAGACAGCATATCTTGTGTGATGGCATGCTGTGTTTTATAAGAAAGGGTTGTTAGAAACTCATCTATAGGGTGCTAGTGTGCTGGTTACCTCACTGCAACTTGAAGCTTCATATTCCTAATGAGGAGTAATGTTTCAGCTGTAATTAACATTTCTCACTGATCATGTTGTGCCCTTTCTGCGTAGCATCTAGTACCATTGTGAGGTGGTTAGGTACTGTGGTAAGCAGGTTTGCAAAAACTGGCATGGGAGCTCTGCAAGCAAACACGTGCCTAAGAACTAGTGTCCCTTATGACTGTGTTAGGTAATAGGGGATAATGCGACATGTACACACTTGAGAAAATGTATTACTTGCAGTGTAAAGTATTAATCCTGTATGTTTATCTACTGTATCACACCAAGTACAAATACCTGGTAATGAGACAAAATAGCCTTGTGTTGACACAACGCGTAGTCCCTTAGAAGAAGTTACAGCTACCATCTAAGGACACTGTATTATCTGAGTAAAGAAAGACTGGTCTCCTGGCAATAGTGTATGAACTTGTAAGGAGTCATATGCACTCACTGGGGTGGGCAAAGTAAAACTGCATAGATTCACAGATTTTGTGTTCTATCAGAAGCACAACTGGTGCACAGTATTGGTCAAAGTTCTCCAAAAGCATGGAGGGGCTCAGTCTAGTGCAGATCTGTCAGATCAGGTCTTCTACTGTATGACAGACAGGACACAAGGTTTTTCCCCTTTAATCAGTTCAGTATAATTAAAATGATAGTCTAGTCTAAACATTAATAAAAGCTACCCCGTGAAGACTAATCACTGCCCAAGCTTTTCTGAAACAATCATTTCACTTAACCTGGAATGTTTTAAGAATGTTACTGTGCCTCTTTAATCTCTCTTCACCACTGCCCCAGTTCAAAGGGGAATGACTGTAGACCTGTGCATAGACAGGGGTGACAGGGCATTTGAAAACACATAGTGGAAGAGAGGAGAGTATACATCTTGGTTCTGTATTGCTGAAGAGGGCCAAGTCATTTAAGGCTAGTGAAATGCTGTGTTAACCAGCGTTTCCTCCAAGCCTTCTCATTAGCTCCATTTCCCCCAGTTAGAATATATTAAGTGAAAATAGGAAAAAATTTGCTAAGCAAGAGAATGCTTCTGTCACAAAGTGCATCTCTGTCTTCTGATTGTACTTTGTACGACCTTGCCACACAATTGTCTCATTAATTTGAAAGTTTTTGCTTTATAAGTTTTGAGAGGGTGCAGGTTGCTGCCATAACCTCAAAGAGCCATGCATGGGCGGTTGTGCCACATTTCTGTTTCTGACTTGCTCAGAGGCACTAGGCAGTCTCTGTCATTGATATAGGATGGTACAACCTTTAACGCCTTCATTTTCACTTCAGACACGCTCCCACTGTCCCATTATGGCTGGCTCCAGTGGTTTTTGTTGTGATCAGCATTAGCACCTCATTTCCTCTGCCCTCTCAACCTCCCTTCAAAGCTCCATAAAATCCATCTCATCTCTGGTATCTGACAAATATTTCTGGACACCTTGAAGCACTGTCTTCTGAGACAGGAAGCAAGGCTCAGGTGTGGCTGCCTCTGTAAGCCAGCTAAGGACAGCATTAACTCAGTATAAAACCTGTGAATGTTTTATATTCTCTCCCTGCCTTCTCCTTTTGTTGTATCATTTGGTCCTTCCCTTTCTCTTGCTGCTGATGTTTGGGGTTTTATCTTCTTGTTAATTGACCCTAAGATGCAAACTGAGCTGGGCCTCTGTACATTTGCAAAAGCAAAGTAGCTCTTCTCTAATCTGCTCAGATTTGATTTGTCTCTGACAGTGATGGGGACTGTTGTCCTTAGCAGTAGGGAAGCTGTTAGTTGGATGCGACTATCACTGCTGTCATGAAGAGGAACTGCTCAGGCTATTTCAAGGTCTGAACATATGTTCCTATTAGATTTTATGCACTGTCTTTTGCAAATGCTTGTGAATTAAAGGATTCCTGCCTGTTGTGTGTAAGTAGTGGTTAGGATAGTAATGAAAGCAATATTTACAGGTCTGTAGAAGGCAGGAAAACTTTACTGTATCTGAACTTGCACTTACTGGCTTTCTGATTATGTTTGCCTCTTAAGAGGTTTCTCTGTTATGCAGCCAGCAGGTGGCTGAATCTTTGCTGCAGAACTTTATAACGTTTTTCTTGCACATCAATCTCAGCGTATTCCCTCCCTGCTGTTCCAAACCCCTCTGTATTATTACTGTAATTACTTATTTTTCTGGTGTCAGTGGCTGGAGATCTACAGATAGTGTCACATCAGCCTAAGAATGTTAGGCAGATGAGGGTTTGTGGAGTTGGTTTCTACCCAAAAAGGCTTGCAAATTAACACATCTTAAGACTCGTAGTATCTCAGCCTATGAAGCTGCACTGTACTTAAGGTGTGCTTCCTTCTGCTCCCTCTAAGACCCATGAGGAGCAATAAGGATCTTTTATTCACAGTGGCCTAATTTTGTCTTTCTGTCACATTACTAATGTTTGATGGCAACTAAAATTCCCATCAGTCTCTTCATCGTCTTGTGTCAGGTGCTACCGATAGAATTAATATTCTGCTGAGACTGAAAGTACGGATGATTTGGAGATGAGCAGGGTTGAAAGCAAAGAGGTAGGAATGATCATGGAGCCTGTGCCGTGTTATTTTAACGGTGCGCTTACTATGTATGGGAAAGGAGGCAGGAATAGAGAGCAAGGAGCAAAGGAAGAGAGAGAAGGAAACAAGGAGGGTGCCATGGAGATTAAATTATAGAAGAAAATGGTGTCTAGGCTTTTACTTGTAACATTAGCCTGTTGACTTCACTAGTATTCAGGGTAGTGACAGACAGCTTATACACTGCTCAGTATGTGCTCTTGGCTAATTCAGCAGAAACCTCAGCTGTTTTGGAGAAAGTACACTATTCCATTACTCTGAGGGGGCAAGAAAGGCTGCTGCAGGCCCAGCCTCTGGTGAAAAAGAATGCTGTGCTTTCAGACGTCTACTGGATTCTGACAATGAAGGGAAAGGAGGTCTTTCTTGCTCCAGCTTCTTTTCATCTGAAAATACGGTAAACTCTTCAGACCCCTTTCAGATCCTCTTCAGATGCAAGCTGGGTTGTTACCCATTTTGTTGAACTGTTTTAGCAAGCAGATAGATGTGCATTTAACTTTTCAGTTGCAAATGATGAAGTGTAATTTTCTGTATACATAGTGTTGGCTCTGTGTTAAATCTTTGAGTAAGTTGCTACGTGCAGGTATCCTCTTGATTTAGTAGTGGGAAAAGGTTGAAGGGGTTCTGTGATGTGGTAGATCTGAAATGTGTAAATGCTGTTTAATGTAGGATAAGACTGACTGGATTCCTTCAATACTCTGGATTGCTCTAGGCAAGGAGCCTCCAGCAGCCAATTTAGAATAGTAAATCAAAGTATGATTGGAAGTTTGAAATTTGCTATTGTTTGCTGTGTTGTATGTCTGGGAAAGAGTAAAGCATGTCCGTGGTCAAGAATCACAGTGTATTGTAAGGACAAGTGAGAAAACTTCCACCCTTCAGTTTGCTTAGTATCTTGCATATGAAAAAAACATGGCTGTCTCCTATGCTATTGTTTTAAATCCAGCTTTGTTGACAAACCTCAAGAAAATGGGAAGTGTGCAGCTCCTACAGAGTGTCAGTAGCATTTGGACAGTTGGTTCTTTCATCTACTTCGGAAATCTCAGCCCAATGCAAAGACATTGTGCCAAGCCCTCCGTGCTCTGCTTCGAAGGATATTCTAGCAATTAGTCCTCTTTGTGGATTTTGGTTGGTGATTTTACTCCTAGGGGTTCAGGTAACTGCATTGTGTGAGTTACATCTGCTGTAAACTGAACAGCCTTAAACCGAACTTCAGAATTAGGTGCATGGCCTTCTCTATGTGACCTTTTAAAAAGCAACCAAGCATCCAACCCACCTTCCTAGTGCTGTGCATGAATTATGAAAAATGGGGGGAGGGGGAGGGTGTTCACTTTTTTAACGCTGAAGACACGTCTTCTGTGTCCATAATCAGACCTACAGAAAAACAGCTATAACTTTGCAATTTACTTTGCAGAATGAGGTATTAGCAATTTACTTGATTAGCGATACACACTAGCATTTGCTCTGAATTTGAAATACCATAAAAATCATTTGACCTCTTTTTACAATTAGCTCTGTAGTGACATAGGAAGCCAAGCCAGAAAAATGCGTGTGGTGTTCCTGAGCATGCCCAGGGCTCCAGGGAAGCTTCCTGTTTCTGTCAAATATATCTGACAGGTCCTATTGAGCTGGGCATATTTCTGCTCAGTGGTTGCCTTTTGTATCATGTTTTCTCTTAAGATCATTATTGTCTTAGCCATTGTCCTGGTTTAAGCCCACCCGTAACTCACACAGTCACTCTCTCACTCCCCTCCCTTCCTCCCCTCCTGCTCCCAGAGGGATGGGGAAGAGAATCAAAAGAATGTTAACTCCCACGGTTTGAGATAAGAACAGTCCAGTAACTGAGGTGTAACACAAACCACTGCTGCTACCTCCAGTAATAATAATGATAAGGGAAATAACAAGGGAAGAGAATACAACCTCTCACCACGTGCTGGGCGATACCCAGCCCGACTGAGCAGTGATCTAACCCTTCTGTGTGACTGCTCCCAGTTTATATAGTGGGCATGACGTGCTGTGGTATGGAATACCTCTTTGGTCAGTTTGGGTCAGGTGTCC
>JAOEHY010050029.1:18297-29826 GCA_025447955.1 Psilopsiagon aurifrons
GTCTCTGCTTCCTCCCAGCTTCCCCTCCTCCCTGGCAGAGCATGAGGCTCAGAAAGTCCTTGGCCAGAGTAAACATTTGAGCAGTAACTGAAAACATCGGTGTTATCAGCGCTGTTCCCAAGCTGAAAGTCAAAACCACAGCACTGCACCAGCTACTAGGAAGGAGAAAAATTGGCTGCTACTGCTGAACCCAGGGCAGCCATTTAAAAACCAAAGTTTAGCTGTTGCTTGGATTTGTCTTCATTTATTAGGTCTGCAACAAAGTAGTGCCTGGAAGAGTGCTGTTTTATCTGTTACTAAGCTCATGTCTGAGCATGCTGTTTTGTGGCAGAAACTTTATAATCTAATCAGTTGAATAGAAGCCGAGCAAAAGTATTATTTTAAATTAATTAACAGGAAACTAAAAATAAATAAGAATGAAAAAGATTCCAGGATGTTCCAGCAAAGTGAGTTTTTGCTCTGTAGAGATTTTTCACGACTCCAGATTAACAGTTTGGACCAGCAGTTTAGCTGGTGGGCTGATATGCAGTACAGGACTGATGCTATCATGCTGTGTCCTTCTGCTGTTTTCTTCAGTTAAGGAACATGCAGGCCCTGAATTGAAGGAGGCTGTTGTAAAAGAAAATAGATTAATTTTATAGAAACTGAGATCATGAAGACAAAAATGCTACCTCTGTTTTTCAGAGGGAGCTTTGTTAGTCAATTGTATGTCTGAGCCAGAGAGCAAGACATATAATGCCAGTGCTTCTGGCTAGGGAAATGAGAGTTTCTGGATTTTTTTGCTTTTTCTTCCTCCAATTCTGACTGACTTGCCTACGTCTGCCCCAGGGCTACCTCTGATTGTTTCTAACATACATGATTTCCCATACATATTTATTTCAGAATATGGGCTCTAACTTCAGTAATTCAATACATGGGCTTACATTTCATATTCATTATCCCATAACCAATTGGAGCAGGTCAGGAATTAAGATGCCAGTACTGCAGTTTTAGGACTTTATTTGGTTTAATTGTCTTTGAAGTGCTAGAGTACCTTCCAGATTCGAAGTCACAGGCCTTCTTATCTGCTGAATTTTTCCATATCAATAAAATCAAAATTGCTAAGGAATGCCTTTTAAAAACAGTAGTCAATAAGGGAGGAGTTTTAATACCAGGTAAATATGTATCCCCCGAAACTTCAACTATGGCTGACACTTGTTGGAGTGGATTTTTTTGTGTCATTTGTTTTTATGAAAATGTCATTTCAGTAAAGTAAGGAGGATTAAGTGCCTCCACTTGGACAATCAATAGCAGATCTCAGATCCCATCAGCAAGTGCACAAGAGGCTGCTGTTGCTCAAATCCCTTTTATTTTCACCTTTAATGAAGTAGAAATTCATTCTATTGATATATTGTGCCCTGGCCTTTTCTGAGTAATTGACCTGGACTGTTGGGCTGTGCCCTAATAACTCTGCTGTTTGAAGAGAGGGAGGGAAGAAGAGAGGGCCAGTGAGTTTGGTCTAGACTTGTCTTACGGCTCTAGCTTTCCTCATTAGTAATTTCAAGGATCCTTCTTGTCTGAACAAGTTTATTATCATAGAATAAAACTCGCCAAAGTACAATCTGATTTGACTCTAGAATATAATTTTGCTTTTACTGAAATTGCTGTATATGCAGGGTAGCATTTAAGGTCTTCTTGATGGTACAGTGAAGACCCTTGTCCTTTTGATGATAGTTATTCATGGCAAAGGACTGTTGCCTGTCTTCTCCTTTAAACTCTTTATTTATATATATATATATGTATATACAGATATAGATATATATAGGGGGAGAAAGAGTCAAGGCTTTTTCCATGCTTATAGATATCCATATTTCAGCACAGAGGACTGTTTACAGGGAAGGTGGGGTTTGTTCATACATTTTCAACCAACTACCTAACTGGATTGGCAGTGGGTACACTGCTTTACTGCCTTCCTCCCTAGTGTGTCTGAACTTCCAGTTGGAATTTCAAATTCTCCAGATCAAACCATAATTGGCTCAGTTTCCAAATTTGCCCTTCTTACCGTTGTTCATGGGAAGGGACAGATGTACGACCCAAAAACCAGGGGAATCTCTCTTGTCCTTCAACAGTAAGTAATGTTTCTTCTCAGAAATTTGGCTGCTAGTCAACTGTAGGTGTCTTTCTGCAGTAAATGAACTATTGTAAACCCAGAGGTTTTAATGTGAGCTTTTGAATATTGATCTCATTTGAAAACCAAGCCAGCTGAATTTATATGCCAATACAGAGACTAAAAGGGCATAAACTGTTTTCAAAAGCAGAACCACTTTATATTGCTTTGAATATTATGTACTCTATTTTGAAGATCTTAGTTAAAGCATGCTTGATGGAATACCTAAGATAGGAACAACATTGTATCTACACTCTCTGTTTCAGAATAAGCAGTGTCTACGTTATGAAATATTAGTCAGTAGCTGCATAGTGACATTCAAGCACTGAACTGTCAGTGTACTTGCATGTGCTCATATAGACACATGGAACCATAAAAGTACTTGGAACTGCTGAGAGTTTCCTTAGGATTGGAAGCATGTTAGAGGGGAGCTGCACTTCAAGTTTCTCTAAAAGTTAGTGAATTTATTTTATATATATATATATATGAAGAAAACTAATGCATAAATGGCAATTTCAGAATGTGGCATTGTTATTGTTTCACACCTCCTGCTCTTAAAAACTTTCAGCAGCTGCATCTTTCACATTAGCTCTAGGTGTAAAAACCATAAATGCTTGAGTACATGTAGCTGGCACACTTTAGGAACTGGGTGCCAGACACCAGCAGATGAGCTGCAGATAAGTCAGAGGTAGCCAATTTTCCCATTTCATAAATACTTGAGGAAAAACTCTAAGATCTCCTGTGTCCCATAGTTTTGGTCGGTCTTCTGGGTTATGCTTCAGTCCTTTAGTTGGTTCATTTCTTGCCTTTTTAATTTGAATGACACAAATTTAATCAATTTTTTTTTGGTGAATATTCCCTGTCTCAGAATGAAAGCAAACAGGGTGCTTTCATCGTAGTCATAAAATTATGCATAAATACCAACAATGTCCATGTGCCAAAAAAAGAATCCCAAAAGACTTTTAATAGAACTGCAAAGTGCTTTAAAATTAGGAAACACCGGAATTGGAGTAACCTATGTAGCATTAGCTTGGCATCTCTGTGTTAAATGACTCATGGTAAAGATTTGGTACTTACATCCTATAAGCCTATCATATATTAGTGAGGAAGATGCTTCACATTCACCCATCAGTTTTCTACTAATTTTGTTAATGGAGTAACTTTGAAATAATAGTAGGTTGGGGTTTTAGTGGAAATGGGAATAAGACATACATTCTCATACATGTTACATACTCATTTGCTATCAGGAAGGGTATTTCTGAAATGTTGAAATTCATATTTTACATTCCATTCCAGGCTTTGGAGGTCCAGGGCTCTTTTTAGCATGTAAAAATGTTCCCTTATCTCATCCTTATAATTAAAATTGTTTCTGAATATTTATGATTTCTCCGCTTTCCATGCTAAGCACCTTCTTAGCCCATTGTTTATACCTTTACACCTTATAGTTTTTTCTTCACGCTGCCAGAGCCTGGGGAGAAACAAGAAATTGTTTATGTGCTTTTGGATGCTGAGGCTGAGTGAGGAATCTGCTTTTGTAGAAAAACTTGGCTGGCCTCCTGCAACCCTGCTCAGGGTGAATGGAGTCTTCAGCAAAGTCAGCTGCAACAAACTTCCGTAGCTTTGTGAAGGAAGAGTTGGCTCCAGTTTTTGTAATGGCTTGTGAGTTGTTATTCTTGGAGAGCTATTTCCTTGCCAAGTTGCGCTTCCACACTGCAAATCTAGAGCTGCTTAAAGAAAATATTGTATTATTTGTTTACTTTTGTTGTTAAACATGAGCAAAACAATGTATTTTTCTCTGACCTCCTTCTGGGAAATGTCTCGACTGTTGAGACAGAAGTTTTCCAAAACAGCATAGCTAGAGGCATGCTCCTAGTATGTTAAAGTCTCTGGGATTTGAATGTTGTTAGCTTCGTGCTAGAAACAGTTGTTCTGCGCGTGCTAGACTTTTAAAACCTTTCAGCATCAGTTCCTCTGAGCTTGCTGCTGCTGACATTGTCTGTCAGAAGTGAGCTTAGTAGGGCAGACATAGATAATTAAAGTAAATTTCATTTAAAGTTGTTACTCATGCTTCTGTATACCTTTCTAAATATGTACAGCTAAATATCACGTTGGCCTTTTACAGAAAGCTATCATTTTGGCCTTTATCACTTCTCTGTTACGCAAGACATTTATTGTTTGCCTGACAGACCGGAGGTCTTGGAGAAGGGGTAAGCAGTCATTCTGGAATTAAAAAGTAACTTCCTGGCCAGAGTATGCAGTGAAATCAACAGAAGTTATTAGGTAAAGAAAGCTCTAAGTTAGAAAAGGGCGATCATAAACATTCAGAAATACTTTCTTGCTTCCATCATCCTTATCTGTGTTTATTTAACTTTCTTTTTTCTGCATTGCATTGTTTATTTTGTAGACATTCTTCTCTGTCTTTTCTGCTTGAATTCTCCAGCTTTACCGTTTACTTGGAGTCTGGAAATTCTTCCAGCTTTCAAGTGGCAGTGCTTATTTTTAGCTTAGGATTGTTAGGGTTGGGGTTTGTTGATCATGTAAGTACTGTTTCTCATATGTGAGCTAGAAAATCCATTTTTTCATATAAAATACTCTAAGGCTTTTCCTTAAAAAGAACTACTGGACTGTAAGTGAGGACTTGTGGGAGCATTCTGATATTAATGTGTTCCATGAATGCATTTTGAAATGGATTCTCTGAAGTTTCAGTGGGTCACTGTCAAGGAAAATCAAATTTAATTGTGTTCCAGAGACACAAATGAATGTATAGGACAGGTTGCTCAGAATTTGTGCCTGCTGTGGTGGCCTTGGTGTTTACTCTGCTACATGTTTTTCTCGCCTCTGCCTCTCTGAGTTTCTTTAAAGGTCAGGCATGAATTCTGTGCAGGACGAGTTTTTAATCTTTTCAGGAGAGGGTTCTGTCCTTGGTCAGCAGGTACAGACATGCTGAAAAGTGGTGTGCAAGTGTGTATAGGGATAGCAACAAAAGGCTATGTGCATTGAAAAGGGAAGTAGATTAAGAAATTGGGAATAACTTACTAAATTTTGTTAAGGCCAAATTAGATATTTGGTTATTAGACTGCGTTCTCTACTGCCGGTTTGGCAATGTAGTGGTTCTTGTGAAGAGTTAAAGAATTCTTGCTTCCTCCAAAAGTGTCTGAAATTGAAAGTTGCCATCATAGTTTTTCTGAATCCAGTCTGGTGAGGTTAATTGGCACCATTAGGTGGAAGACCAAATCAAAGTTGGTGTTTGCCTTGCATGCTGAAAAAAAGCATAATTTGGGCCTTTGATGGCTTGTAAATTTACAGTTATGTTACAAACTCCTATGAAGGCTGTGTTCCTATATGTTACATAAGTCACCTATGTACTCAGAGTTGGCGTTTGGCCATTTTAAAGTCAATATGATGAGAATATTTTCATACAAATTAATGGACTGAGGGTGAGAGAGAGTGCAGTGGCTTAACCTTGCCTAAGAACCAGGCTCCCACACAGCCACACCTCCTCCCCAGCAGGAAAGAAAGCAGGAGGAATACAAACAAGAAAGCTTGTGGGTTGAAGTAAAGTCAGGGATGTTGCTTATCAGTTACTGTTGTGGGCGAAACAGGCGCGACTTGTGGAAAATTAAATATTGCCAATTATAATAGAATTGGGTACTGAGAAACAGAAAGACAAACATTAAAACACCTTTCCTGCCCCCTCTCCCAAGCTTAACTTCCCTCCAGGCTCCCAATGCCGCCCTGCCAAGCAGCACAGGGGAATCAGTGGGGAGAGGATGGTCAGTGGTTTCTCTCTGCTGTTTCTTCCTTCTCACGCTATTCCTCTGCTCCAGTATGGGCTTTCCACAGGCTGCAGATCCTGACAGGAGTATTTCCTCCAGCACATGTTCTCCACATGCTGGTGGGAATGTCTGCTCCGCCATGGAGCTCCTTCTCCTGCTTTGGTGCTCCCACTGCTGTTTCCCCTCTCCTTTTGTCCTGCACTCCTGTGCCCATGTGCCTTTTTTCTGCCCTTTTTCAAATGTGTGTTCCCAGAGGTGCTACCACCTTGGCTGATGGGCTGAGCTTTGCCCTTCACTGTCCAGTGTAAAGCCTGCTGGGATCAGCTGTGTCCAGCGTGAAGCAGCCCCAGCCTCCCCTCACAGTGGTTGCCAGGCGCACGCAGAACACGTGCAGGTCACTTTGTAAAAATGGATCTAAATGCTTAAAATATTCAGGACAGTCATTTATTCTTAAAACCAATAGTTCATGTTTTATACCACCTGCATTTATATGATTTCTTAGCATTAGTGCTTTAGCAAATTAAATTTTGGAGTGTCTTTTTATGTGTGCCAAGTAAATCTCCATACAGCACCTGCCTGCCTGTTGAGTGGGTGGGTTGTGCCCAGACTATGAGAACCAGGTTGGAGGGTAGCAGAAGTCTCTGCCCTGTCTCAAGAGGCCACGTCTGATAAAATTCAGAGCTAAATACATGCTTTTTGGCTACCCAGTGTGGATGTTACATGCACATAGTGATTAGCTGCTGCCAGAAAGATTGACTAGTGGCTGTTTCTCCTTCCTTCCCATCAGTGCCACCACAGATGTGACTTTCTCTCCTCTTTAGAGCTGTGGATATTTACAAAACTCATAGGAACTTTTTATGTTATAGAAATTTCTGCACTTACTGTCTGAATTTGAGAGACGGAAAGCTCAGAAGGTGAATGGATTTAATAATTGCTGGGGATGAAGAACAAAGATACATGGGTGGACAGGTAGACATTGTGGTCACCACATATGCCTCATCTTCTTAGGAAACCAAGCTGACTAACCTGTGGTAATGTAATTACGAACTGTTTTGTAAAAAATGTTTTTCCTCTCCTGACATTAAGGAGTTTCACCTGGCAGTTTAGACATCTTCTAAGTGAACATAACCTGTACTTTATTCTGGCCATAGATTACACTGTGCCGTTGTGTCAAGCCTCTTTTTGGGTATGTAACCTGTTTATACCAAAACAGTATTTTACATTCATTTTTGCTTTCATATAGAAAGTCTAACAGCCCTGTTATTTAGATTACCCCTCATGTTTATTTGATTAATAAAATAGTTTTTGTTTGCAAATACATATGTCCAGAGTTCACAGGTATACCACTAAACAGAACTAAGATGTTGACAGTTGTATTTGGCTTTGACATCACCTTTCAAGGTCTTTGGAAATGGAAACAGTGGAATTGCCTATTTCATCATTCAGTCTTCAAATGGAGAGTTTTAGTCTTTAGAAAACCAGCTATTCTTCCCCCGCATCATGTCATCACAACTGGACATACAGTGTCCTTCTGGGACATTGTATTACACACTTTTCCTAATGTGTAATTCCTAATATCTGCTAAGCTATATAAAGGCCGTCTTGTAAGAGCTATGTTTGTAGTTCAGCATCTTGTGCCTGGCTCTGGATCCCCACTGGTGGTTAAAACAGAGCTCTACATTATATAAGGAACTTCTTTTCTCAAAACTATACAACCTTTGAGACAAAGGAGGGAAATGGGTGTGCCAGTTTTGTGTCTCACCAGTTTGAGTTAATGGTAGTACTTCACCATTTTCCCTAAAACACCAAGTGCTTCCTGGCACACCTGGGGATTTGCTTATTTCTAGATCTGTAGGACCTATGGCGTGGCAAATTAAAGCAGAAGAATTTTTTTCTATTCTGTAACATAGTTACCTCAACATTTGTCCCTTCTCTCCTTCATCTGCCAGGGTAATTTTTTTCCTGTTTCTCTCACCCTGCCTCTTTGGCAGTAAGTGCATCATAATTTCTGAATCACCATAACCTTGTCTGACTGATGAGGAAAGAGCCACTTAATATTTTTACCTCCTTGGGATGTTCCAGCCTAACATTTACTGAAAGCCTAGCTCACAAGGAAGAAAACCAGGATGCTTCTATAGTGAGGAAATTTTACTCTAATGGGACTGCATCAGCACTTCTGCTGCATTAATATTTTTATTGGACCATATTGTGAAGTACTGAGAAGTAAGTGCATTAGTGTGGATCAGCATTTCTGAGCTATGGTTGTGTTTTATGGAGGTTATCAACAAGAGACAGTGCATTTGAAAGCTTTGTTGATCTGGATCAGCAGTTCAGTGCATTAGTGATTCATGCAAATGCTTAGGCCCTGGGACCCAGGGAGAACAGTGATGTGTTGCTGTGTGTCACTAATCCAAATATTATTATTAGCCTTTGGCTTGAAGTTGAAGTTCAGAATTTGATGGATATTGATTATCAGATGAAAACTTCTTTTTTGTTTCATTTATTTTATAGTGAAAATAACAGAAGGTACATGGCAGTAATTATTTTTGCATTTGAAATTTACTTTATTGAATAGGGAATCATTTTGGAGGAAGGTAAAATTCAGTTCTAATAGCAGCTATAAAAATCCACTCAGCTTTTAATGACTGTATATGGCATGCTATCAAAGGGAAGCAGAACCAAAAATTCAAGAAGAAATGTTTCCATTACATTGAAACAGCAGTATAGACCTGATGTAATCTCTTGCCTTCTATGTCTTGTCCCTGTCCCCACTTTTTGGCTGTTCTTGTTGTCCATCCTAAACCACTTGAAGCATCTCAGTCCTTTTTTCCTAGTTGCTTGCTTTCTTACGTTTTGGCTCCTCCTGACCTGATGGGTTTTCCTGTTCATTGTTCCCTTTGGATTGTAACTACATTGGAGCTAGAAGAGGGGTAAGCATCATGAATGGACACCAAGGGGAGTTGGGCTTTGGTCTTGAACAAGGGAATTAAAATGATAAAGGAGCACCATAGCTGAAGTGTGTGGAAGTAGATAGCTGGAGTAAGAGAGACAAGTAATTGTTAAGGTCTGAAACTGAGGGACAGAGTGAACTGGGTCTTGAGTCTTATTTGTCTACAGCTAAAGAGAAGATGCAGAAAGGAGCAAAGTCTCATTAAATAGATTATAGGGGAGGAGGCAGAGATGATTTGTATCCAAAAAGAATCTGGTTTTAATTCACACATATGGTGTGATTGTTTGCATCCAGTAATAAATATAAAGTTATACTCTTCTTTATTTTTCTGTCTTTCAGCTGTTACAAAAAAATGTGATCATACAGGAATGTGTATTTCAGACCAAAAGAAATTCAGGTCATTTCTGTTTTCTGATGGAAGAGATGCAGTGCACTGTTAGGGATTCAGGGATGCATAGCACTGAATTCTGTCCCCAGGTATGGACATGAAGGTCCCATTAACAAGGATTTTTTTGTTCATATTTTAAAGTTGTTACAGGTTTTTAAAAAGTGCAGCATTTTGTTCTGCTTTTGCTAATGGCTTTGACATATTGAGTCCCAGTGAGCATCACATTGGCAGAATGTGATGTGCAAAAGAATGAAGTCCACTGAGGGTGAGTGCTGAAGATCTTTTAATCTTTGCCTGCCCCAATGACAGGATGCACTTGCAACTTCAGTACAGAATTTCAGCACAGGAGAAAAACAGAGGAAATAATTTCATTTTTCCCCCCTTTTTCAGTCAGCTGTAAAGGTAACATTGCTGTATCCTGTGATTTCTTCAGAATTGCAGTGCAGTTGCACCTACACCCTGCTTCAGCTTGTTTTAATGTCCTAGTAGTGTCACAGGACTTGAGTATGAACTTTAGTTTAAATGTGCTCACAGTGTTTGCTGTGGTTCCCTTTATCAACTCTTCCTTAATAACTGCCAATTATGTTATTTCCATCCTTCCTTTCAACACCCAGGCAAAAAAACACAGAGTATGTTGACTTGTACTTTGTACATATTCTGATACTCTAAACCAGTGCACAAGATTTTTGATCTTTTAAAACTTCCAAGTTTGTGACAGGGGGAAATGAAAATGTATAGGCTATGTTCAGAAGACATACATATAGGCTGTCATATAGGCTGCATCTTGAAGTGGTTGCATTAGTACTGCTGATTTCACTTGCAGTCTGATCCTACTAGGAACAAATTAACTTTTTGGGTCAGGACTTAAAGAGGTACCTAAGAATTGGTAAGTTACTAGTAGAAGTTTTTGAAAGTGCTTTCTCAGGTGCCCATTCTGGGGCACTGAAATTTAGATGTATTGCTTCTTTGTTGTAAAGAGAGAGTTGATCTGATGGTCTTGCCTCTAAAGCAGCTGTCATCTGTGTGTGCTTTTTCTTTGCGTATCACCAGTCAGAGGTGGCAGTAGCAGCAGCAACATTGTCACTTAGTCTTTTATTTCTCTTGAGCCCCCCTTTTGGAATATCATTTTCAGATACATACTGTAGATTCAGAGAAAGATTATACTGCTGTTGGCATGCTGTTCAAAAAGGTAGAATGAACCAATGCACTTGCCTTCATGTGCCTGTATCAGCATGTTGCCTGCCTCTGTGTTGTCAAGCCGTGAACAAAATAAGCAGTGTTCTCTGGTTCTTTGCAGTGTCTGGTTGTGATGCTTGTCATTTTAATGTGCTAGCAAATTACTTCTGTAGCCTGAAAGAGTCTCTGTAACCCTCCCTCTAGTGGGTCACTTCTGTTTGGGCATCTCTCACTGTGTGCTGAGACTGTGCAAGGAGAATATATACAATTTAAGAGTACACAGTTATAATTTATCAACTAATAAATGTAGTAGTCAGCTAGGACAAAAGTGCTACTGGACTAGCAGAATGTTAATGCATTCTCCGTTGCAGATGCAGAGACCTAATGGTTGGGAGGTTAATTGCTGGGTAGTCATCAGACAGGTGGGAAAGGGCTGGCCTCTACTGCTCCTTCAGTCAAGCTGATCCTTGGCCATTTGTGTCCAACTGCTGGCTCTGAATTTCGATTTTTCTTCTTAGGGCTTTATAGCTACTCATGGCAGTGTTTTGAGTCACTGGCTGGTACTGTCTCAACAGTTTCATTTCTGTATTGCTTGGATTTAGCTTATTGAGTCTCACAGCTCAATAATCATTTTTTGCAATAAAGCTGAGCCAGATTCTCATGTCCTGCAGCATGCCAGGTATTGGGTTTCAGACAACTGAAGCTCAGGGGACGTGTCTGGTCTTCGGGGAAGTGCTGATAGTCATCTCTGATGGTGCTCCTTTCCTCTTGGAAGGAGAGACACTAGTGGGCTAGGGCAAGTTTTCTCCCTAGCTTGATTTTAATGTTGTGGTAAAATGGAGATAAAACTCTTTCCTGAAACCAGGGGTGTGGGTGAACTGACCTATTGGTGGTGTGCCTGCCTGTACAAAACACAGCTTCTGCTTTGCAATTTGACAAACAAAACCATTGTGTGCTTACTGCTGCTATCTCTTAGCATTGGATTTTAGAAATGCCCTTTTTTCTATTTGGTTGAGTTTGGGTTTTTGGTTTTGGGTTTGTTTGTTGGGCTTTTTTGTTTTGGTTTGGTTTTTTGGGGGGGGGGTGGTTTTTG
>JAOEHY010050030.1:0-25000 GCA_025447955.1 Psilopsiagon aurifrons
CATGGAACCTTACTAAGCAGGTTCCTGAAGAGGCCAAAGTCTGCTCTCTTCAAGTCCAGGGCAGTGAGCTTGCTGCACGCTCTTCTCACTGTCCTGAGGATCTCAAATTCGATCATCTCCTGATCACTGCAACCAAGGCTGCCCTGGAGCATCACATTTCCAACCAGCCCTTCCCTGTTGGTGAGCACAAAGTCAAGCATGGCACTGCTCCTTGTCGGCACCTCTACTACTTGAAGAATGAAGTTGTCTTCCACACAATCAAGGACCCTCCTGGATTGCTTGTGCCAGGCCATACCATCCCTCCAACAAATATCAGGGTGGTTGAAGTCTCCCATGAGAACAAGGGCCTGAGAGCGTGAGGCTGTTCCTATCTGTCTACAGAGTGCTTCATCCATAGAGTCATCTTGATCAGGCGGTCTGTAACAGATCCCCACAGTAATGTCTCCCATCGCTGTTCTCCCTTTAACCCTGACCCACAAAGTCTCTGTTGACTGCTCACCTGTGCCCAGACAGAGTTCCATAGTCTCCAGCCTATCCCTAACATAAATAGCAACTCCACCTCCCCTCCTGCCAGGCCTGTCTTTTCTAAAAGGCCTGTAACCTTCCATTCCAGCACTCCAGTCATTAGTGTCATCCCACCATGTTTCTGTGATGCCTATTATATCATACCCCCATAGATGTACACATATCACTAATTCCTCCTGTTTGTTACCCGTGCTATGGGCGTTTGTATAAAGGCTTCTGAGCTGAGCTCCAGCTGAAGCCGGCTCACTGGCTGGAGTGCCTGGAATATCTCTACATTGCTCTGAGCATTTATTATAGGTGCTGGCAACTGACTGGGTGTGTTGATGCCCCCCTCCCCCAACACATCTAGTTTAAAACACCATTGACCAGTCTGTCAAGACTCCTACCAAAACTGCGCTTCCCTTTCTTTGTCAGACCAGCTCCACCAGCCCCCAGTAGACCTGGCCTACTGAATTGAGTCCCATGCTCAAGATACTCAAATCCCTGACTATGGCACCACCCTTCTAACCATTTATTAACCTGGCCAATCCTCCTTGCCTTTTTAAGGTCCTGCCCTGCATCCTGGAGAATTGATGAAAAGACAATCTGAGCTCCAGAGCCCCTGACCACCTCTCCCAGAGCTCTGTAGTCCTCCTTTATGTTCTCCAGGCTACTGCTATCTATATCAGTAGCATGTACATGGATCATTAGAAGTGGGTAATAGTCAGTGGGACTTATAAGAGCAGGCAGCTTCTTTGCAACATCCCTAATCTGAGCCCCTTGTAGACAGCACATCCCCCTTGAGACTGGGTCAGGCCAACAGATGGGTGCCTCTGTTCCTTTCAAATTAGAGTCCCGTCCTAATATGACCTGCTGATTTTTTTTCCTGGCAGCACCTGTAGTGATCTTCTTTGCCAGTGTATCTGCCAGTTGCTCCTGGTGCGAGTGCATTTCTTCATCAGCCCCCTGCAGGACAGCAAAGGGGTTCTGGGTAGGGGCTTCCTTTTGGAGGAAGCCACTTGGTTTTAATTGTCCTCTTCCTCCTTCATGGTGGCGGGTTTTTTTTTTTTTTTTTGGTGGGTTTTGGGGTTTTTTTGAGGGGGTTTATTTATATGCTTATATATATGTGAAATATGTTTCTGTGGTGATAGTTCTGGAGCTCTATTGTAGCGATGATGCAGCAGTCCAATCTACAGTAACTCAGTCCCCTAACCAGTTACTCATGACATCTTGTTTTGTAGCAGGATGCTTTTTATTCAAGCTGCCACTGTAACAAGCATATTGAAGTACTCATAGAACTTCCTACACAAACACCAAATGCCAAGTGAAAAATTCAAAAAGACACTAATTCTGTCTTGGATGCAGTGAAGGATACCTGACACAAGGATCAGACCCATCTCAGGCTCAAGCCAATGCCCACCATCTTCTTTTCTGGTTTTGTTTTTTTGTTGGTTTGTTTGTTTAATAGAAGCAATCTTACCATACCAGGAACAAATCCAAATATGCAGAGTCCACTTTGTATAGGTTTACTCTTGATTTCTGTTATTTTACCAAGTATTCAAGAAATCATTATTAACTCTGATATTCTCTGTGTCATTCCTAGGCTGTTTTTAAATTTTCTTCTTTTCTTTAGCTTACTTCAGTTCATTTCTATTTCCTGTTCCATTGACAACATCATTGATTTAATAAGTAAGCAAACTTCTCTTTCATTACAAGTTCAGGTCCTTAATTTTTAAACTCCTACCAATCTTTTTATTCTCCAGTTTTTGAACCATTCTTTTACGAATGCCTGATCACTAGTTGCTTACTGATTTTATTTTAAACAGAGCAAGAAAAAATCTTGTTGCAGTTTTTATTATCATCTTACTATGAGTTAAAAAAAAAGCGGTCATTGTAGTCATATTTGTGTGCAGGAAAAATCAAATGCAGCACATTTACTAGTTGTGCTAGAAAAGCACAGTTATGTAATATGACTGCAGAAAAGGACCTCCAAGGGATGGAGCTATATGCCCCAACACTTATGCTCATAACTAAGAGAGTTTGCAAAGTACTAAGCTTTAGCTTCCACTACTGCAACCTCCTTTGCACTTACATAACCATTTACAGTGTAAATGCCATATCTGTTATAGTAAAGAAATACATAGTGTATAAGTACAGACTGATGAATCATCTTCTAAGTGAACGAGAGAGTGCTGGAAACAGAGGAGTCTGTAGTATATGTCATGTACCTTCTATTACAGCATTCATTTGTTCGCTGAAATATTTTTAAATGTGTAGAGTTAAAATAATAAAGAAAATCTTTTTTTTTTAACATTTTGCTTTGAATTTTTATGCTGAATTTTATTGAAACATACTTTTTAAAATCAGTCATTTTAGTATCCACTTTTATCAAATTATAATCTTTTACCACTTAATAATAGAGGAGCAGAAGCTTTTTAAGCACATAGCAACTGTGACAATTTGATGGAATTCAGTTTGAGCAATAATTTTATCAAATAATATATTTCTTTTTAAAAATACCATTTATTAAAACATTATCCACACTTTAGGCAGAATGGTAAAGCAAATGTCATTTTTAAACACACGACCCACCTTTTCTGATAGCACAGCACAATCACAACATGTTATAGGAAGTGTTGGCATGCTTTGGAGCACAGGATGACTCTATCAATAGATTCTCAAGCCAACAGATAAAAGCCCAACATTTCTGAGCTAAATGTGACTTATTCACTTCTCCCTGTGCATTTCCATTCATTTTAATGGGTTTTCATGGGCTTAACTCAAGATAGGATATGATTCTCAGCACCTGGTGCATGAAGACACACTTGTCTGACACAGACTAGAGCATTTCTAGGCTCCCAAAAAATCAAATTTTGTTCTCTTTGAACACAGAATAGTTAGGGTTGGAAAAGACCTTAAGATCATCTAGTTCCAGCCCCTCTGCCATGCCTCTGTCCAACCTGGCCTTGAACACTGCCAGGGATGGAGCATTTACAACTTCCCCCGTCAACCTGTTTCAGTGCTTCACCACCCTTACAGTAAAAAATTTCTTCCTTATATCTAACCTGAACTTCCTCCATTTGAACCCATTTCTCCTTGTCCTATCACTACAGTCCCTGATGAAGGGTCCCTCTCTGCCATCCCTATAGGCCCCCTTCAAATACTGGGAGGCTGCTATGAGGTCTCGACTCAACCTCCTCTCCTCCAGGCTGAGCAGCCCCAACTTTCTCAGCCTGTCTTCATATGGGAGGTGCTCCAGTCCCCTAATTATCCTCATGACCCTCCTCTGGACTTGTTTCAACAGCTCCATGTCCTTCTTTTCTTGAGGACACCAGAACTGTACAGAGTACTCCAAGTGGGCATCATAAATTCTGGTGCTCCAGGGAAAGGAGAGTCCTGGGGATTGGATCTGTCAAGCACCTGCATGAAAACAACCTCAGCATGGATGCTTTTAGGAAATCTCAGGACAAATAATCATAAGCATTCCTTTGGCAATCACAGATCTTCAGATGAAGGAAAGAAATAAAGTTCTTTAAATTTAAGCTGTTCTGTTGGAATGAGATCCAGGCAGAAGATGGAAAACAGTGAAATTGAATAAACTATCAAGTATAAGTACTAGGGACTTAAAACACAGATAAAGGTGTACACACATCATTTCAGAGATGGAAACTCTTACTCCCAGTGAGACAGCCAGAAATATTTCTTCAGCTCACCCACAAAATTCTGAAGTTTCTTCCAAGACACCTGGAATGTCTTGGTTAATTTGATGATTACTTGATGATTTATAACATTTCTTCCTATGCAGCTACATTTTATCTATATACAATATTTAGAATTTTTCTATGTTTTAAAATGCTTACCTGAGAGGAAGATCAGCTTCATCCTCCATCTGCAGAAGTCTAGAAAACTCAGCAATTCAGACTGTAGACTTACCTAAGTAGGCAAACATCTACATCTTCTGATGGTCCAGCTAGCTCTTAGAGAGATTGTACGGACTGAATAGAACTGGCCTGGAGCTGTGACATGACAGATTCTGATTTCATTTAGTCAGTAAAAAAAGAGATTATTATGCATACAAAGTAGAATACTGTCAAAAAAAGAGCCTGAGCATCCTCAAGCCACTCTACTTCATAGACTGCAAGCAAAGGCATGTAAAGGAGGGGCAGGTGTAGTGCCTCCAGAGTCCCCTGGGCAGGTGTCAGAGCTGAAGCACTGATAATCTATAGTTTTCTTCACCTGCTCTACATGTCAAAACCTGAAACAAAAGGGAAGTTTTGAGTCACATTAAACATTTATTTTTCCTTCCCCATTTTGGTGTGAGGAGAGATGTAAATGGTCATTTTGATTTACGGTCATTAAATAATTTTCATTTTAAAAATCAGTTTTTATAGCTTTAGAAAGAAACTATTGTTCTGACAATTTTTTTGTTCTCTCTGTTTTCTCCCATCACACACAACCAGCACAAAAATAGAATCAGAGAATCACAGAATAGTTAGGGTTGGAAAGGACCTTAAGATCATCTAGTTCCAACTCCCCTGCCACATGCAGGGACACCTCACACTAAACCATGTCACCCAAGGCTCTGTCTAACCTGGCCTTGAACATCACCAGGGAAAAAATAAAAATAAAAATAAAAAAAAAAAAAAAGTATTTTCATTAATAAATTTGACTCTTTGCATCTGAAAAAAACTCATCAGTTACGAAAAAGAGCTCCAGTCTTGTAACACAGTCCCATGAGATGCAGACAGCTAACATCTATGCATTGCCAGAAAACAAAGCTCCTACCTCCTTCCAAAAACTGCAAAGTTCTTGTCTTTACAAAATTCTGCTGGCTATGGAGGCTGCCAGACTCCATCATAAGCAACTTTAATTCCTTAAAATGGCAGAAGCAAAGCAGTTAGATCAGCTGAGTGAGTTTCTGAATCGCTAATGAGAAGGGAAAAAAAGTCTAATGCATCATCAGAGTTGCTGCAAGGGAGGGACAACTGTCTTGCTGGGGTGTTTGGAGGTGGAAGAAGGAAAAGTAAGAAGAGAGGTGAGAGGGAAGGAGGGCCACAGCTCTCTTCCTTTCAGCAGCAGCAGAAAAGTAGCAGGTGTTACCATCAGCCTTTGGTTTTAGAGGTCTCAACACTATTTCTATTTTTAAGCTGTTTGTTAATATAAGAACTCATAAAAGGCCACTTTCATTTCTTTAGGGATTACTGTAGACACAAGAAGTCTTCCACTTCAGATGAAAGTCAGTCCTCCAAACCAACAAATGTGCTGAGTACCCTGCTTGGATTAGTACATCTGCAACTGGAACAAGTCAATTTCTAGCTAGGCTGAGAGTATGCCTTTATATATATATCTGTGCTGACTTGTCAGAAAGCACTGGGAAATAATCTTTTTATACATTTTGTAGTTTACCATCAAGTTGTTGCGTAGGTTACTTAATTGTAAAGGAAGGGACACATACAAGTGTAAAATAGTTCACATTTTTAACTATCCTTATCTGTAAACCTTAGGGTAGGCTTTCAGGAGATAAATTCCTTCTTCCTATAAAAACATCCATTAAGATAAAAATTGTGTTTAGCTTGGTTTCCTAGTTTCTTTCACAAAGTTGGTATTAACCTTTTGCGCTCAATGCCTTACCAGACCAGAATGGATACTTATGCATGTAATAGAAACATAAATATTATCATTACTGAAGAATTCCAGCTTTTCTAAGACTGGAAATGAATTCCTATGACTTTTTTTATCTCTAAAAGATGTGTTCCATGATGGTGTTATCACTTTTATATATACCTCTCTTGAACCATTTTCCTACAAGAATTTTGTTGTTGATGTACTTAATATTTCACAAGTGCTCCATAAAATACTGCTGTCTCCTTGGAATTTACCGTGTTCTTTTCCTGCCTGTACCTACAGACAGAATATAATTCGTTTAGTGGTCTGTATGAATATTCATAAGTGACAAGTACCCTGAGTTCTAAAATATTGGATCAGGAGGTTTTGCAATTACTGTATAAGGGATCCTCTCTATTGTACCCTGAGATTACAGTGTCTTTATTTCAGTGCAATAACAGAGGAAAAACACAAGATTACAATAGATTTTAACAAAAAGGAGATAACTTTGCATTATTTTTCATTCTTCTTTCAGTTTCCATCACGAGGATGGAGTCATACTGTGACATTCTTCTGTGGGTATTGGAACATGAGAATGATATACTCAACTTTGAATGTCTCTAGTTTTGTAATATATAATGGCTGAGTTTTACTTCTTTCACCCCAGTATTTTGCATTTTGATGGGCAAGTGCCACTTCACTGCTAAGGCCTTTCTGCTGACCTTTAACACAGTGGGTAGCTTTAGCAGTGCAATTATCAGGATGGGTTGTGGTGTCCTGGAGGAAGTCAGCATGTGCACATGTATAAACTAGGATATCAAGGATGTAAAAGGCAAAGGAGCACATACCAAGCAAGCGAAGTCATTTGATCATGAAACCCAGTCAAGCCAAAGTCAAAGTGATGGGTATGTCAGAAATTCTTGCTTAGCCTCCTTCATGTGTTTGAGTGAAAACATAAGAGACTACAGATTAATGTGATCCCATTTTACCTTCCTTAAAATTCTATAGTTTCTAACTCAGAAAGTTATGTCTACCAGTAACAAGAAATCAACATAAAGGAACCTGATCTACCCACTGTATATACACTTGTATACAACATATACTGTTTATAAGTTGGATCCCTGCTTTCCAGTTTCACCATGGCCCCTGGTCTTTACACAATTCTAATGTTGTTTCCAAACATGGACGCACAAATATATGTATCAAGGTGTTCTTCCTTAATATTCAGAACTACCTTGTATGAGAAAGAACCCCAGGATTTGGCCTTCAATAATAAGAGGACACCAATAAAGAAAGTCTCAGTGGGCTATTACTGTAACATGTTCAGCAAAGAACAATGAATACACTACTATAGGTAGAAGACAGCCCACAAAGTAAAGAAAAATAGACATAAATGTTCCACCTACTGTAGCTTTTGCTATTGCACTTGTAGTTATCACCACTGGTGCTAAGAAACTTCTCTCAAATTTACTTGAACTGAAAATGCTTTCATGGCAGAAGCATTTGTGCTATGTGTTACTTTTGCCTGTACAAATATAATCAAAGAAGATTTGAGGTGTTTCCTTTTAATGAATAGCACCCTTTAGAAGCCCACTTGATACACCCTCTTTGCTCTTGCTTTCCTTACCTTCACTGTTTCTCTTTCCTTCACTTGGTTGCTGTTGTCACAGTTTGCCTTCCCAAGCTCCAGCTCCCCTCCATCTTCTTCCTATTCTCCCTCCAAACAAAATAAAGCAAAACAAAGCTCTGTTCATTATTTTTTCTTCCCAAGACAAGTTCATGTTTTTTTAACATACTACAGGAGGACAGCATATGCTGATTTTGCTGCTTAAATATTATTTTTCATCATTTCTGTGTTTATTTTTCCAAATGTGCTAAGAGACCTCCCAATGAGATCCCGTCTTCCCACTCCACAGTCTTCCCCTTAGGAATCTGAATGTTGCTAATATCTCTTGGGTAAAATCCAGCCACTGTGTCCACAAGTCAAGTTGAATTTACTCCATGCCCTGCAGCTGTTCCATTGTCTCTTTATTACAACACAAGTTTCTGTTTGTTTTATTTATTTATCATTTCTAAGTACCAGGCATTCTGGCAAAATGTTGCCAGCTGGAAGTTACACGGAAAATGTTTAGCACAGCTTTAACATATGCTCCTGTGTATGTGTACATGCATTTCTTTCTTGGTAAATCAGCATTTAGGGAGTATGGGGAAATAGGCTGTGAAATGTGATCATCTTGTCCTGAGCTACTGTGCTATTTAATATAATCTCTAGCAAATTCAGATAGCATAAACTCATCCAAGTCCTTAGTGTATGCATTTGCTCTTCCCTGAAGGATCAATAGCAGAACAGGCTCTTAGGCAACTACGTGAATGAAAGAATAGGAAAAATAAATATAAAAACAATGAATAGGTATTTCTGATGAATAACCATCATCCCTAACTGTGCTAAATCACATTTCTAATCTCTTTATTTTGAGCATTTACTAGCACTTACTTCTCTCAGTTAAATAAGAATGAAGTGCTATAAATAATATTTATGCCTCTAGGAGCTTATGTAGAGGGCCTTCTGCAGCTTTTCCCTCATTCAGAATTAACTATTCAACTTCTCTGTTGACAGGACATAAAATACAGAAATAAGGAAGAAAACTATTGCTATCTGGATAAATATTTTATTTTATTTTTTTTTAAGGGATGGGGAGATACCGCACCATTTCACAGATCCCATTATCATCGCTTGCTGCACAAGAATTCCAATTCCAATGTCTGCTGATGTGTTCCTACATCAGTCCAACACAGATCTCGCCCAGCAGACTGGCCAAGCACACTAAGAGCAGGTCTTTGTGTCTTCCTGGGCAAATCATCCTTCACATTTATAGTGAATTACCACCTATGAATCATAACAAACACATGCTTTTTTATTGACCTCAACTTCGGCACCTTCACAGGCAACTCTACATTTCACGCATTCATCGAGAAGACTTGAAACAGACAGAAAGAACATAATTTATAAACTTCTGGTGAATACCAAGCTCCTTTCACCATGAATTTTCATTGGATTCTTCACGAGTTTTCTGTATTGCTATCTAAAATACACTGATGTTGAACTACGGTTTATATCTACTTCTGATACTACAGTGGGAAGAATTATTTCTGAGGTATTTCTCAAGAACCACGCTGTCCACCAGGGTCCATTTGGACTTGAACACACCTGATTATTTGTGGCAGTTTGGATCCCCACTGCTTATGCAAAATCTAAATAAAAAATGAAACATATATCATGGCATTCCTCCATATATCTGACATTAAAGTCTAAATTCAGGCATAAGTCCAAATAAGGCAAATAATTGTAATAAATATAATATATACTTTTATGTAGTTGTGTCAATATGTGCATGATGCATCCCTTCTAATGAATTTTTATCTATAATCACTAACTTTCCTCTTCACTCTCTCTAGCATGCCTCACCATCAACTCTAATCCTTTAAGAAACATTTTGTCAGTGTAAAGGCATCAAGGAACCAAACCACTTAAATTTAGGAACAAAACCAAACAGTGGACTTCAGATGGTGTATAAGTCGAAGGATGAACAGTCTTCACTTGAACATACACTTTCATCTAGCCAGTTACACATTGGTAAGCATGTAGTGAATGTTCTGAACAGTCTAAATCAATCTACAAAAGATTCTATATCGATATGCATGACTAATCAACGTAATCATTATCTTACATATCACCTTTGACTTTAGACTCTTGGGTTCAAACCATTAGAGAATAGTTTTGTGACATTTAAACCTTGAAATGTGATATAGATTGATAATGACATTAAGTTGTGACAAAAGACCTCTACCAAAGAAAACAGTCATTTTTAGAACTGCCACCTTCTGTTTCTCAAAATCCTCAGCTTTCTTTTTTGAAACTATTTGTGGATGTTGTGTCACATGGAAGACAAGTCTGCAAATCCTCATTCTGATCTTTTCCAGGGTAAGCTCATTTATGTTATTCTGCCCCAGGAGCTCGAATAGCAACCCTCACCCTGTCTTACACTAAGCTATTGACCAAGTGCCTTTTGAAGAGCTCTTGTTTCCATATTTGCTTTCAGGTTATATGGGACAAGTAATATCACATTTACTGGAACAGCAACTCTGGATCTTTGAACACAAATGAGAAAGGCATTTGTGTTAGTTCCACCTCCAGACACTTGTATTTCCCAGCTTATCTGTGGAACAAAATTAAGGCCCTATATTAAGAGTGTGGTAGGGGGAGTCAATGAGCAGAACTGCTCTTTTTCCTTTTTGTATCATTTCCATGAATTTAACAGCAAGGGTTAGTAGTTACATAACACCCAGATAATCATTACATAGATGATAGGCAGAAATTTTCCTTCAGAACTAAGAACAGCCTCAAAAATGTGGTTGGTAGCCGCAGAGGCCAATTTGGATTGAGTAAACACCAAACTGCAATGAAAGTAAAGCATGAAAACAAAATTCTCAGGAAGCAAATTTCCTGTATGACAACATTTTCTTTCTGTAATAACAAGCTGTGTAGGTCGATATATCAATAGCTGTTTATAATAATAATAAATCCAGTATATAGAATATTAAAAAAACACACAGCATTTCAGTGAAGTGGCAAATAAACCTGTAATCCACAAAGTGTTATTCTCTTAATGCCTGATCCAGTGTGGGACTGATAACGGTCGCTGTCAATTAACATCACAGAGAGCTTCTTGTGCTGCAGACCTCCCAGCTGGCTGTCAGCCCCCTTCAGAATGAGGCAGCAGTTTCCACTGGTGTATAACTCTTTAAGTGCTATAAGAAGAAAGTTTTAAGAAGGAAATTCAAGCTCTGAGACTTGTGCATGTTCTGAACTGATCCTGTGCCTAATAGTTAACAGTGTAAAGCTGCACAGCCAGCAAGTGTAACCAGTGCCACTTGAAATAACCTTTAAACCCTCCTAACTTTACTAACTGTTGTCTATTTGCTAGAACTATGGAATTTTTTTAAGATTTAGTATTTTAATACTTTATAAATGTTATATTTAAAAACAAATCTTCTGGCAAAATAATCAGTCAAGTTTCAGATTTTGGGGGCTTTTGGTGGGTGTTGTTTATGTGTTTTACAAATGTATTTATAAAATACTTTAAGAATTAGGCTAACATTATCTATACTCTGATCCTACATTGGGATGGAAGATATTGAACACCTCATGCAATGTAAATCTAGTACTTCCTTAACAAACTCATCTAAAGACAAAATAGTCAAATAACTGAGCATTCATTATGCAATACTGTAGTTGCATATTCACATGGCAGAAGCACTTACAGTAGCTGGGTTATTCACAGCTGAAACTCAAATCTATTTCAGTTCAGACAATTTCTCTGCTTTAGGAGAATGAATAAATTAAAAGTGTGCTCCAGCAATTTACTCTTCCCAAGCAACTATCCTGCAAGCTCTGCAGAGGATGTCAAAACCTGCAGATATGAGCAGAGTCAACTCCAAGTTTGTGTATCCCAGTCCACTCTACCTTTCCATCAGGCAGTACATGTAGAAATGGAAAAGTAGCTGTCTAATTAATCAAAGTCAGATCTGCCTGAACGCCTGGAGTTGCTGCTGATCCTTGTCCCAGCTTCTACCATGTTCTCTCTCTATGTTTTCTACCTTGAAAACTTCTGCTCTGAGCTGGGAATGCCTGAAGGGCTTGCACGGTAAGTCAATGTGAAATTATCTCAGCAGGAAGAAGTTGCTTTTCAGCTTAAATGATTTAAGGCAGCAATTTTTCACACTCTCAAACTCTGACAAACGCACAGATTGCCTCTCATGTTTGACTTCAAAATATTCAAAGAAAAGCTATTTTTATTAAAAACACTCTAGAGAAAATTGTATGTCACTTGTTCTCTGATATAACTTCATTTCTCCTGACAGTGACAATTTTCACCTCAGTACAATTTCTTTATTTTTTCCAAAGCTAATTCTTCTTAATATTAGTATTTATACAAACTCATATCAACTTGTCTCTGTGAAATGTTCAAGGGTGTCAGGTAAATGTTGCTCACTGTCAGTCATCTTCTTTGGTGCACAAAATGATCAATAGATTAAGAACTGCAGCTACTTACTTGAGATATTATTGTTTTATTTTTTAAGAACTCAACAAATTTTAGATCATTTCATTTGACAAAACTATGTCTGAAAACTGTGAGGATCTGAAAACTTTAAGGTAATGCCTGTTGTAGATTTTTAAAAGTTTGCAGGGATAAGTCCATTTGTTCTGTGTCTTTAAGTAAAGCAGGTAAAAGAGTGGATGTTTTGTCTAAGGCTACTTACTTGTTAAGAAGATTACTTGAGATGTCATATTGCTCCGAAACACCATATTTGCTTTCTTATGAATGCTGCAGTGCAGAAACATCACATTATAATCACTTCAAACAAGAAATATATTCTGCATATTTTCATCTGTGTTTATAATTCCACTAAACCTCAGCAGAATCAAACCCAGTAGGGACACAAATGGCAGGTTTAATGTTACAGAGACTGCTGAAATCTGGGAACACTGATATATGGCAGATTTGTTAATGTATATTAAGGTTACTCATGGCCTGTGACCTCAAAGAGTATCTTCTGGCCTTATCACTTTTCCAGGAGAAAAAGTAACCACTGAATGTGGATCTCCTCACATATTTCTAAGGGAATTTGTAGAATGAAATTTCATAAAATGTCGTGCTACCTGAAGAAATTATTTATGGATGCAATATGCCTATTTATAACATTTGCATACTGACCAGGCACAGTAAGCTTTGCTTTACCATACCCATAACCATATTACAAATGCGTCTTTTTCTCTCTGAGATTCAGCTTCTAAACTAAACTGCATATATTTTAATTTCATTGATATATAAGTCATAGCAATTAAGGCAGAATTTACATTGTAACCTCCTACTGTACACACTACCAGGTCCAATGTAGTACATCAAACTTGGAAGTACATTTCATAAATTCCAGAATTACAACAATACCATATATAGCCATTCCACAACCAGGAAAGCTGCAAGGGACTAACAGGGTGAGGGGAATAACATCACAGTTTTTTGCTCTTGTGAGCATTGTCAGTGTTGCTCCTCTATTGGCAACAGCAGAGGTGAGTGATTTTGACCATAAAATAAGATTTTGGACAGTTCACGTAATCTTAACCTTGAGCAAGTTTAGATGACTGACACAACAAATCAGTGCAGCAATTTAAAATAAAGTATATATTCAGGCTAAATTAGCCCCAGCTTAATTAAAGTTGAATTATTGCTATGAAAAATGCATTATTTTGCAGAGTAAGATAAACAACATGTACATGTTAAAGACCAAAAATAAGAATAAATTTATATATAGTTAAAACACACTATTTAAGGATATAAATAAGCACCAGATATCTCATACAAGACAGACAGTTTCCTATTTTAAGAATGTAGCATTCAGTATATCTCAATAAATCTTTCTTGTTTCTCAGAACAGCTTTTTGAGTGTATTTGTAAAATTTTCTAGCGAAAGCTACAAGCAATACTAAGTGCAATAAATTATACATTTCTAAAATGATCATTTAAATGAGATTTTCACTTTTATAACAGTCAGCCAATAAGCAATTACAGAATATGCTTTCTTCTTATAAATACTAAAATCTATTTCCTTGTTCCTTGAGAAGGTGTTAGAACTAATATTAAGTGCTCATTTAAAATCACATACTACAAAAATTGATGCTAAATGAAAGGAATTCCTTGCATTAGACATTAAGCTTTAATGATAATTTCAGGGGGAAAAACAAACAGTTTTTATTCTGCTATCCATTAGAGAATTGTTTCATTTTGCACAGAATTGTAACTATTGCCAATTAGACTCCTTGCGTTAAAATACACTCTAGCCAGGATGTTCTCTGAATTACATAGTTCACCATATCCTTACTAATGAAAAGTTTATATGACTGAATACAAGATGCAAAAGTTCAAGTTTCTATCTACTATGCTTTATTAATTCATACATATATGTATTTTCTTATGTTAACTGAAATGCAGCATATTCTATTTTTCTGAGAAATGTGTTGCAATTCAATTTTGCTTCTATAGAGTACAGCAAGCAGTTACATCTATTTCATCTATAGAAATTCATCCCTCTTTCTCTTCCTTTCCCTTTTTATTTATGCTTTTAAGCGCTGTTTTGACTTATAGTATATGATCTGTTAAAATCATGCAGACTTACAAAGATCTTCATCTACAAATAGAAACTGAAGTAAAAAACTTCAGACTTTGAAAATCTTTGATATTTAAATTGCATTTTCATATGTGTAGAAATAATTCAGTAACACCATTTTAAGTAACCCTTTAGTTCAACCTTTGTCTTTCTAGTCTAAACATATATTTTTTTTTTTTTTTTATTTCTCCTAAGTTTATCTGGACTTTTTCAATATGATGTATGTCAAGGAATCAGAGTAAGTGATAAAAGCAGGAAGGGAAAGTCTGCATCAGTGAATATTTATATTGGCAAGAGCTGACAATTTTATAAAAGAAAAACAAACACAAAGGCTGTTCATTTCTGAAATGAAATCAGCTTCACTTCATTTCTCTCAGGAAAATATCATTGCATGAAATGATATAAATCAGTATTGATATCACTAAGCTTCAAACTACAAGAGACAAATGCACTCCGCAGCACAGTAATTCAATGGCTCCTAGTCAAGTTTACTGTTGTCTCATTTCTACTAATCATTGTAAAAATTCCCTGTGAAATAATTATCCCTAAAACAATCAAGACAGTATATCTCTATAAAGGAGAGGATCGATTTAACAACAAACTCTATATTTATCTGTATTGATTAGAGGGCATTCAGTGTAATTTTAGTGAATTATGTTTGGCTTTCATTTCCCAGTAGAAATTTTTCTTGCGATGATCAAAAGGTAAATTGCAAACTACTACACAGTCTTTTGTGTGCTACCTACATAACATCTATTACTTTTCAAAGAAACATTGATGTAAGAAAGGATTTTTGCACATGATATCTTACTATAAAAATCATATGACTGAGTTTATAGCACTTACCTAAGAGCCTGATGTCATCTTCTCAATTCATTAATACAGAAATAAGGACTGAACTAAAGAGTCTGTGCTAAAGGAACAAATCCAAGATCATCTTATGAGAATAGAATTAGAAAGATTAAGAAAGTAATATGATTTTTCTTCTTAAATAGGAGTAGTTTCAAAGGAGCTGTTAACACTTTCATGTCTGAAACTTTCTTACTGGCAAGAGGGAGAACAAAAAGAATCAGAGATTCAGACAATTTAGAGTAGCTGTAAGTCTGACACCACGCTGACACAATTTAATTGAGGACTAATTGGAACTAAAAAGGCTAGCTATTTTGTCAACTGCTTATATATTAGTTCCAGTCATTTTTAATTCGATGTAACAGTGATAAAGAGTCTAACTTACTTTGTTTAGTTAATAACATTAGGCCAGAAAGGATCATCTAGTCATTACATGTTACCCAATACACTGCTAAAATAAATAATGTCTAATTACACTGACTACATACTCCCATGAAATGACCAATTAGAACATTTGCTGATTCTAAATGTTCACTGTTAGAGTCATTTCCACAGTCTTTCTCTTGGTTGTATTCATAAATTCTACCCCAGCTGGTAGGATGCATCAGGGCAGTTAGTTTTAAGCAGCAAAAGGGGCATTTAAATACTCAGACACAGTGCACAGTGTTCACATGCAAAAATATATCAAGTTAAAATGCACTTTTTTGTATTTTCTGGGAGTATATAATAGTGTACATTTATATACTCTTTTTGCTGAATAAAGCAGATCATACTGCATGTTCAAGACCCTTATGATAAAGGAGGCATGTGCTGGCATTTTAATATTTAGATCAACAAATTTAATGATTTGCATTCACTTTCAAAGATGGTTTATTGGCTGTGATCTGTAGCTGGAATGGATAATACCAGAAGTGTCTCTTGTTTATTTTTGTTACTTTACTGTTGAATCAATAAACGCCCATTGAAAACATCCATTCAGCACATACCAACGTTTTTTAAAGTGACACAATCTGACAATGATATTGACAGCAATTGTGTTAAACTCAGATTAAAATCAAAATAGAAAAATAAAATAAATGAGAACAATCTCTTGTCTAAAGAAAAATTGCTGACAGTGTAAAAATTGCATTTTTAATGATTGACTGATTATCTCTTAAGTAATCATCCTGAAAAATTTGCCAGTTATGTTAAAGTAAATAACAGTGCATCAGTATGTGCATTACAGGATCTAATTAACACAAAGTATCAGAAATACTTGAAACAGTGAGACACAGCTATCTAGACAGCTTAAATAAAAGAAATACATTTACAAGGGCTGCAACCAATGCACATAAGACAGTCAAACAAAAATTTGATACTGCAAAAGTATCTGAAATTATCAATGCTAAATTGCTTGGAAAGTGTCAAGAATGCCTGGCTGCCACACGTTTGTATTGTGCAAGGTCTTAATCCTTCTCCCACTTAAATGAGTACAAATGTTGCCGCTTGGGTCAGCAGGCTAGTTTTGGGTGCTTTTCCTATTCTTAGATGATGTCCTAAGCATTACTAACCTACTTACATAAAAGTTTTCTTGGAATAAAAGGCAGCATGACAAACCACATATCTGATCATTAGAATTGTTTGAGAAAATTAAAATATAACTTAAAAACCTCATCGTGCAAATAATTACCATTTTCAAAAAGTAAAATTAACAAATGTTCTTTTAAATTAATTGGTATATGCTGAATGTGTGTTACTTTGTCTTATCCAGGATATTTTAAAATGAAATATATGATAAACTTTCTCTTATTGTAATTAGATTAATAAAAGAGAGTAATTAGAAGACTCATTTTTTTCTAAGAGCTAGAAATTATTTAACTATCCAGAAAAGAATCAAAGCTCTTATATAAAAAAAATCATTCTTTGAGCTGAATTGCGATAAATCAATAGGACTGTTTTTGTTCAATAGGTAATAGTTGTCTTCATATAAACTGAAAATATTGTTTGGGATGATTAATATACAATGCTGCATTATGCATTTGGGAGTGTCAATGCATAATTTTTAGTTCTAATGTTATTATGTAATTGAGAGAACATGTTCATTTGCCCTAATAACTACTAAGATGCACTTAATAAAATGAAATGTAATAATACTTGTAATTTAATCTATTCATGGAGGTAATTTTAAAAGTCTACCATTCTCATTAATGTGGATAACATTCATAATTTATAAAGTGTTGTGATGCAGAATTGACAATGCCATTGTTTTTTACACTTTGAGATGATTCTGCAGCCTTCATTATCTGCATACCAACTTCAGGATTATCAAGGGCAAACAAAAGATAATTAACACCAGAAACAGGCAAATGCAGGAGATACTGAGTGAGGGTTTTCATTTAAAGCAGAACCTTTGAAAACTGGGAAGTGGAATAACTGTTCAACACCTTCTTTTTCCCTATTGCAGAAAACTATTTTAATAAGGTGTTGTTTTCGAAATTTTATATGTCTTTTTTTGCAATAAAATTATATTGGCATGTTCAACCTCAGATATATTCAGTAAATGATTATGTTAAAGATAAGTATTTTTTTCAAAGTGCTGTGTGCAAATTTTCTGCAGTGTTTTTTTCTTTGTCCTTTTTTTTGTGTGTGGGGGGGAGTGTTGTTTTGGGTTTTTTTCATCTAGAACAGCAGACAGGTAGCTGGTATACATATTCAAATCCTATACTTTCAGTTGTCCATAGCAAGTCTGTAAATAAATCACTTAACTCCTCCATGCCTATTGTACAATGTTCTAAGATAGGGATGAAAACCTCCACTACAAGAATGTGATAAACGAATAAGGTGTGGTTTATGTGTTAATACCCTGAAGGAAAAAGTATCTAAGACGCCTTATGGCATTTTTATATGTACTCACAGCAGAACAATAAAGGTTTATTAAATGTTGGTGTAGGTCCAAGACAGTATATTTCAAACAGTGAGAATCGTTGAAACTTTTTTATTTTTGCACAAGTAATCTTGACTATGATTCTGAATTGCATTCTAAAAAATGTGCTATATAATTAATAATTTCAAAAATTAATCAGTGAATATCCTCCACAAAGAGAACCATTTGAATGCAAGGCAAAGAAGCATTGTATCATTAGACGCTTATCTGTGAATAAGCATCCTTCTACAATGGTCCAGGCAAAGTAATTTTACAAATGGAAATATAGGACAGTGATATCCAGAGTTTCATGCAATTTACAGATGCTGATGACAGTCAAACTCCCCGCCCCTTACTTACATAAGAAATTCTTATTAAAGGGGAATGTGATTATTAGCCTATGAGCTATCCATGAAAGATTTAGCCATTTGTGTTTAAATAGCATGATATATTACCATAACTTCACTTTTTACATTTTAGAACTGAAAATGCCTGATAAGTAATTGATCCAAAAATTATGTGCAAAGAGTACAAGCTTGCTTTCAGTTCAGTGCAATGGGCTGACAGCACTCTACATAGGGATGAGGGTTAACACATTAATATTCAAGATATAAATGCAAGACAACTCGATGAGTCTGGTTCTCTTTCCACAAGATATGGTGTCAGCTAGAGCAGTACTTTCAGTATCAGGATTGTTTCTCATTTCTATGGCACTAACGTTTTCCTCTGATCCTAACCCACACTGGTCAAAGGTAGGTATCAGGAGGTGAGCATGACAAGGAATGCCCATATGAACCAGACCAGGCACCGAGCACACTGTCCCTCATCCAAACTCCAGTGCCAGGGAGAGGCTGAGGCCAAGGCCCAGGGCTCTCTCCATTTCATCAGTTCAGTTCTTGCGGCCAGATAAATGAAAGTCTGCAAGTGCCTAAAATCACTCAGACAACTGTGTGGTTGATGGTAAACTCAATATGAGTCAAAATTGTGCCCTGGGGGCCAAAAGGGCCTAGGGTATACTGGGGTGCACTAAGCACAGCAGAACTAATCAGTTGAAAGAAGAAACAGAGCTACAATACGTAATACTGGTGCCACTTCTCCTTGAGTACTGCGTGCATTTTTGGGGCTACACAATTTAACGATGTAAAAATATCACAAAGTGACCATGAGAGGGAAAAAAAAAAGGTGAAAGGATTAGATGCCATGACTTATGAGGAGCAGCTGAGGATACTCTGTTTTTTCAGTTTAGAGAAGAGGATGCTGAAGGTTAATCTCTGTCTACAACTTCCTCATGATGGGGAGAAGAGAGGGATGGGACAATCTTTTCTTTCCGATGCCTGGTGAAGGAATGGCTTAACACTGTACCAGAGGAAATTCAGTGAGGACATTATGGAAAAAGTCTTCACTGAGCAGGTAGTCAAACACTGGAACAAATCCTTGAGAGAAATGGTCAAAGCCCCAAGCCTGTTGGTGTTTAAGAAGTGTTTGAACAATGCTCAACTTTATGGTTTAACATTATTTTGTATGGTTTAACTTTTAGGCTGGTCCATGTGGAGGCAACAGTTGTATTTAATGATCCCCATTGGTCCTTTCCAATTCAGGATGTTCTATGAATCTAAAATTTGAAGTACCAGGACTCTCAGGCACTGAGTTGTTATTCTTTGCATCTTTAGATTCAAGATACTTACGAAAAATTAATCTCCAAACTCTTCACATTCTCAGCTGGCAAGCTTGGATATTTGGGAAAACTTAAGAATCAAGATGCTGAAACTCCTAAGCCCTATGGGAACCTATTTTTCCTTTCTTTTAATTAAAATTCCTTTTTTAAAGGACATTGGCTTTAGTTCTGTAAATACTTGTACAAACGCTTTTTAGCCTAAAATCTTTAAAAACAATCTACCATGTCTGGACAAGATACGGTGTACTTTTGATCTAATAGAGAATATCATTTCTTTCACGTGATCTTAGTTATTTACTTATTTAAAAGCCCCTGTCCTTTCATTGAATTTATCTTACGTTTAATTCCACTTCCCTGGAAGAAAATAAGACATACTCTACTATCTGACAGGTTACTGTAAATACATTTTATAGAGTATGGTACCTTTTTATTTACACACAGGAAAAAAAACCATCAAAGTAGATGCATCTTGATTAACAGGTGACACAAAGAGCACACCATGCTACCAAACAGTGGTAGTGGACACCTGTAGCCTCTGTAACAACCACCACTCTCCATGAAGCCACCCGTGTCTCCCAAAACAGAAAAGGCAATCTCTGTTTTGAAAGTCCACAGGACATGCACAAAAAGACTAGGTAATGTAGAGCTTCTCCACTACAGAGACATTTCAGTGAAGCTTTGTTTCTACACCTTATCCTTCAAACTGCTAATAATAATAATGAAAAAAAAAAAATGAAACCTGTTTGCTAATCTTCACATGTAATATGAGACTTTTATGTAGCTGCATTTTCTACACATTTATTTTGCCAGGAGATATATTTTGGAAATGTATGTGGTTCTTTCTGGAATGTTGCAGTAATTAAAAGGCACAGCAGTATCTGGTATTCAGTCTCAGGGAAAAACTTCTATCCATGTTAGTGGGAATTTTGTGATAAAATGAAAATACTAATATGATAGTAAATGCACATGTGTGTATAGCAGAGTCAAAATTTATTCATCAGAATTTGAAAAACTAATAGATGAGATTACCAGAAATAAGTGACTTTTTTTTTTTTCTGATAACCCTTATACAAGTATAAACTATTTTTTCAGCTACTGAGTCATAAAATCATAGAATCAGCTAGGTTGGAAAAGACCTTTAAGATCATCAAGTCCAAAAATTACCCCAGGACTGCCAAGACTACTGATAAACCATGTCACTAAGGGCCCCATCTACACGGTCTACACTTTGAGGGATGGCTATTCCACTGCTTTCCTGGACAGCTTATTCCAAGGCTGGACAACCCTCTCTGTGGAGAAATTTTTCCTAATATCCAATCTAAGCCTTTCCTGGTGGAGCTTGAGTCTGTTACCTCTTGTCCTATTACATGTAGCTAGGGAGAATAGATCAACCCCCACCTCACTCCAGCCTCCTTTCAGGGAGTTACAGAGAGCAATAACGTTCCCCCTGAGCCTTCTCCACACTGAACAACCTCAGTTGCCTCAGCCATTCCTCCTAAGAATTATTTTACAGACCCTGCATCAGCTTAGTTGCCCTTCTCTGGATCCTGCCATTAAAAGTAGCATTTCCAGCAGCCTGATATTTAAAGTAGCCTACCAATTTGGTGAACTGCTTGAGGTTTAAAGATCCTGGCTTCTGTGTTCTGTGCTGCAATATGAACTGGGTTACATTAATTCCCAAAAATGCACGCATATTCAGAGCTTTAAGAATACACTCTCAGGAGGGACCTAGGTGCATCTCACTGTGACAAATGAGCAGTTCCAAAGCTGCACATGGACAAAGACTTCAGAGCAAGAGATTTTCATCAGAACAAGAGCAGCTGCTGCAAGCACACTGTCCTTTCCATGTGCCTGTGGAAAAGACTACCTTCAGCTAGTACAGGAAGCACAATGAGTAGTAAATTTTCCAGAACTCTTGGAAGAAAACAGGGAAAGTTTGAGAAGATTGGCAGTAGGTCCCTAAAATTTAAAGTAATTAACTTACAGTATATCAAATGGATTAGACATAGTGGATATGGGTTGCTTTTTCTCCTTTGCAGGTATATTTATGAAAACACAAACACATTCATCCACAAATTTATCGCCTGAGAAATAAATAACAGTAGACAATAACTTTCAGAAAGAACTGCCTTTGCACAATGTTAAAGTCAGTGGTCACCTTTTAGCTCTGAACCAAGAAAGAATTTTCTGTCTCAAGGTGGGCTATGTGTGATAAGAAGCACCAAACCCCAACATTACCTCCTAAGCTTCACCTTCGGTTTACAGGGGTCAGAAGAAGAATTAATAGAGTGCAAAGGTCGTTCAGCACCTTCAGAAATCAAATCTGACAGCTGCAGAATCCTGACAATCTGGAAATGATCAAAGGTTTTGCACCTTTGTGCCCCAGAGATGCCACAAGTGCTTTCCTGGCCAGACACTTGCTGCATGCTATGTTGTGGCTGCTTCAGATACCCTTAAGATTCTCCTTTGTGTCTTTAGTTTGGACATCCCTCTTGGAACACTTTTGAAGTTGGTGGTCAGCTTCAAATATGTTCCTCCTTGTGCTGCAATTAACAATTTATGAGAACCAAAAAAAAAAGTACATTTCCTTTGATTTTCCTGGGTAAGGTTACGCTTATGGTTCTTCAGTGGTAGGACTTATTGCTTGAATAATTGCAACATGTGCCAGATTTCCAAAACTGCCTACTCAATGACCATAAACTGCAAAACACACGCAAAAACTGCAGAAACGAAGAAGTGGGTAGATAATCTGCCTCTGTGTGCCATTACAGTAATAGTTGTTCATACACGTTTTATGAATGTAGTTTTATGTATGTCATTATGGAAATCAAAGGCTAAGCTTGTACTGAGAAAGGTAGACACGTCCCTAACTGAAAGTGATGCCAGCTCTACTCCCTACTTCCAACTGACTGAAGAGCTTTTAAACCTCTTTTACTACACTGATTCTTCTAGCTGTCCATGCACACTGTGTCTTATAATATTATTCAATTGATCTACAGTTGCAAGGGCCAAAGTGGATCTCCAGAGAGAGGGAGAATAATTGCCCAAATTTATCAGTCATGTCAGATAAATGTCTACAACTCAGAGCGAACTCTTGTGAGTGGAGTTGGAGAAAGGAGTAATCTGGAACTCTTTTGAGTGTCTCATTGATGTGAGAATAGACTGAAGAAGCCCTTGTTTGGTGGTCCAATTGTTCAGGGAACACACACTGTTGAAGTTACTGAAGCATATCCATTAATCTGCGTGCTACGTGCTGAATAAAGGGATGAAAAATGCTTGATTCAACCCACAAAATGATTTGAGTTATAGCTGATCTGATTTTTTTTTTTTTTTTTTTTTTTTTTTTTGAATCAGCAGTGGCTTCCTAGAACGTATTTTGTGTCCAGAAATTCTCAATTCTCAATCAACACTTTTGTGGAATTCTTTCTTTTGTGTGCATTTATGCTGCATTCTGAAAGAGAGTTTCAAGTCTGAATAATGTAGCTACTAGCTCCACTCTGAGTCTGTCAAGTACGGAAAGCTATACCATAACCTTAACTTTGCCTATGGACTCACAACATTGTTTGACCATGGAAAAATACAGTTTGCTTGCACCAGTCATGAAGTCCAAATACCTTTGACTTTAAGAAGCAAATTCTTCCACTCCTATTTGTGAATTCATTTCAAGAAGAATGGAAAGCATTAACTCATCTCTCAAGGAAACAGTGAGGACTATCCACTACTATACAGAGAAGTATTTAATTACACTGCTTGCTCTGCGGAGAGAAAGGGGAAAAAAAAAAAAAAAACTATGAGTCAAAATGTCACTTTAGTTTAACAGTTTTCTGTTTCTTTAATAAACTTCTATTTCAGATAGATAAGCAATGGTGGAAGTTACACTTCAAACTTAGCTGTTTTAACTATAGTGCAAATGCCTCAAAGATGATTTGGCGGTTAGCACCCTTAAAGACTCTGGGCTGGGCATCTCTTGTTTAAGTATTTATCTCTAAAATTGTAACAGACCTGAGGATGAAGATACCAGCCAATGCTAAGAGGATCTTGGAGAACAAGTTGCTAACAGTTTATTAAGATAAGAACACTGGTTTGGATTTTTCACCCAACACAAAAAAGTCACACCATTAGAAAGTCTCTTCATTAGTAATCGTTATGGATAGATATGCACACTTCAGATTGCATAGCAAGCAATAATTTCATAGCTCCTGTGAGGGGCACATATCTCAGTCACTTCTCTATTTATTCAGTACTAGAGATAGACATTGTATTACTTTATGTGTATTTGTTCTTTACCTCTGAAACGTAGGTGTGCTTAACAATCCATATCATGTTCCAATATTCAGAGTTTCATACTACCTGACCAGGAAGAAAAATGGGCCAGTGTGGTGGAAACCAGCAACTATTTTCATCATTTTCAGTTTCATGAAAGATAAAATTCATTTCCTGTACTCCATACTGAGGTATGGCAAAAGATTACCAAATCCCAGATGAGACCAGGCTTCTCTGTGAAAAGACTGATCCTTTTTCCCCCCTTCCCCTTGGAGAGGAACTTCAGCTGGTGCCATGAGCTCCCCTAGGACATTAGATTTGAGAAAAGACACTGACAAAGGTGAGCTGTGGGGGTCTAATTTTAGGTGCCTGGATCCTGGAATGAAGTTCAGAATTATGCTTAAAATGCTGTTGCTCCCAGCCAAGTTCATAGAGAGGGTGAGCCATGTTCGAAGAAAAAACAAACCAGCAGGCTAAGGAAGGAACGGGCCAGGCATGGTGTTCAGCCTACATAACTAGATCCACAAAGCCACATCTGTACACCAAGGCCCAATGTCCAGAAACCCTGCCAACAGTGGGCACAAATGTTTCGCCTTGCATAAGCAAGTCACTTTCCAGGGTCAAACTCAGAAGTGTCCTACCTGCCTGTTCATCATTCATTCTCCCATGTACTGTTCCCTTCTCTGCTGGAGAGGGTTCAACCTGAGATGTTATGGGGGTACATCATCCCATCCCCTCACAAAGGATTATTCCTCCCCCTTTGCCAGCAGTGTCAGAGTTCAGGGAAAGATGCCAGACTGCTTAGAGCCAGGGACTGCTGAGTGACTGAGCAGCTTCTAGCTCTGCTGTGCTTATTGCTGTATATTATAAGAAACTGCAGCCTGTCACCTGTGCAGAGAATGCATTCAGCTGAGCCTCTCAGGAGAGGGAGACTCCTTGCTTCTAAATGCCAATCAGGCTCACAGATACTTTAAGTG
>JAOEHY010050031.1:0-18699 GCA_025447955.1 Psilopsiagon aurifrons
GATCATCCTTGTGGCCCTCCTCTGGACTTGTTCCAACAGTTGCATGTCCTTTTTATGTTGAGGACACCAGAACTGCATACAGTACTCCAAGGTTAAGCCTGTGTGAGGCAAGCTGTCAAAACTCCCATTTGTCCTGAAAATCATAAATAGGAGAAAAGTGCAAATCTCACTTATTCTATGAAAAATGGCATCCATCACTCATGGGATAAATGCAGGAAGAAAATTAAGTTATAAAGAGTTGCTTAATGGACTGATGCATAGAAACAGAAAAGTTAAATATTTGAGCAGTAGAAGTCAAAGTTGTGGGAGAGGTGCTAGTTTATGCATGCTGTGCTGCTATTTTACTCTGCTTTACATGTGACAAGCCTAAGAAAAGAAAAATTAGCATCTCTCACCTCATGGGGTTATTTTAACAAAAGGCTGCATGAGAGGGTTCAGATCTTAAGGAAATCTGAATGGCTGTCACATTTTGTAAGTATAGAAACCAAGGCACAATCTGGTTTGCAGATGCCTTAACAGAACAAGACCGGTCCCAAATAGGACCAAAGAGAAGATTACAGTAGCCCACTGCAGCTCAAATGTGAAGCAGTTTCAAAAGGGAAATGCCACTTTCTGCTTTTAGAATGCTTCAGATACTGGAGCCAGGGGTCCAGAGATTGGAAAAGGTATGACTACTCTGGCTGCACACAGACCAGCTCTTGTGTGTGTTATGGTTTAGACCCAGCTGGTAACTCAGTATCATGCAGCCACTTGCTCACCTCTTCCCCTTTCCTCCTACCCCAGGCAAGATGGAGATGAAAATCTAAAGTGTAAATCCCACATGTTGAGATAAGAACAATCCAATAACTAAAATACAATATTAAAATATTGACAACAACAATAATAATATTTGAAATATAATGATAATATAAATAACAATAAGAGAGATATAAAACTAGACAGGGAAAGGGAAAAAACAATAAGCAAAAATGATGCATGATACAACTGCTCACCACCTGCTGACCAATACCGAGCCCAGCCCAAGCAGCGATTTGGGCCTTCTGTGTGACTCTCTCCAGTTTATACACTGGACATGATGTGCTGTGGTATGGAATACCCTTTTAGCCAGTTTGGGTCAGGAGTCCTGTCACTGCTTCTTCACAGTTTCTTGTGCCCCTCCTCACTGGCAGAGCATGAGACTGAAAAGTCCTTGGTTGGGGTAAGCGCTACTGAACTACAACTAAAACATCCATGTGCTATCAGCATTTTCTGACTAAAGCCGAAGCATAGCACTGAACCAGCTACTAGGAAGAAAATGAACTCTATCTCAGACAAAACTAGGACAGTGTGGTTGCAGGATCACTATGTTCACATGGCAGTGCTCAGCGCCCATGTTGATGTGCCTTTCTAGATTGGTAGACGGGGGTAGAGTATTATCCCAAACTGGCTCCATGCAGATGTGTCACCAGAAGTGCTCTGATGGAGAATAATTCGTGTCAATTGACTTGTTCGACAAACTACCTCATTTTTTAAATCTGCAAAGAGAGAGTAATGATTTCAAATGTTCCTGTTATTTTAAATTGTTCAATGACTTTTTCTCCTCATGAGAGATACTTTTTCTTATTACTTGTAAATCCGTGGTGTGCTAGCTATGATTCATACAGATGAGTAGCAGGTGGGGTTGCTTACAGTCCAGCCCCTGCTCTTATTCTGGAGCAAAATGAACTCTAGGTACATTTAAACAGCAACATACAAGTTACCTACACTCAGAATCCTTTTTTCTCAACTAAGAATATTTCTTTTCCCCAACACATGAAAATACACTGAAATCTTTTCCCTTCTGATTACAAGGTGTATTAATTGCTCAGTTTTCTCTTAAATCTCATTTTAACTTTTCTATACTCTCATATCCACAGATATCTCCAATGTTAATAAAAATGCATGAAAATCTACTTTTATGATGAAGTTTTGGAGGCTTAAGTAAATTTTTAGTCTTTCATGCTTCTGTAGCTTCTTCTCAAGTCTTGTTTTTGTCTTTTACTAATAGCAACGTGGTTAAGGAGCAGGAAAAGGGGGTGTTTTACTCAGAATAATAAGCTCAGTTCTAAAGGATTCCCTCAGACAAAGACCTAGTTCATTTCAGCAATTGTAGGACAGCATGCAAAAAGAAAAGAGGGATATTTTATTACATCAGCTGTGAATTTCACACATCAGCATATTAAGAATGTTTATTGAACTGATAATCAAACTCCTTCAATTCACCTTTTATTTGCTGCTACGCAAACTCTTTTAAAATTGCTATTTTCATAGATTCATAGAATAGTTAGGGTTGGAAAGGACCTTAAGATCATCTAGTTCCAACCCCCTGTCATGGGCAAGTTCTTCCCATTTTGTGCAATGCCTCTGTCAGTGAATGTAAGTCCCAGCTAATTCATGTCATTCAGGTCTTTTGCATTGTGTCAGCTAAAATAAGAATTTGATGGTGTTGTTACACTGCATATTATTTATTCATATTGCTTCACACCAACAAACTACACAGGTCATAAGAAGGCAGGAGTCCTTTGCTCCCATTACAAAATCCAAGAGGTGTGTAATTTTTCTTTCTATGAGTACAGAACACTTTTTAATCCTCTGGCTTGCTGTCAGAATTGATGGCTGTACCTGTGTTTTGCAATCCAGGCTTGCCTCTTTCCCCCACTCCAAAAAGTCACACTGAGTATTTTTGTCATGGCTCACAGGGTTCCTGCCTTACCAGGTACCGCACTGCTTGCTTTCATAGCTGGTATCCGAAATGTTTCCACAAAGAGATCCATGGATTTGCTTTTTGTGTGATCCTCCCAGATCTTGAAAAATCTATCCTCTGCTTGCTTCATGCAGCAGCAGTCTGGTGAGAAGAGCAGCCTCTGAACCACACCTCAGTGGGTTTCTTTCTTCCATGTCCTGCCCTGGCCTTTATCTGGTCACCCTTTTTCAGAATGGGTATTTCTGTGGCATAGTACTGAGTGCAGCCAGTGCTTCTTTCTTCTAGCTAGAATACTCCTTTTCAGCCCTGGTACTCTGCGATACTTACACTGGACATGGTCATGCTAACATTTTGTTATATTCCTCATATACAAAAGCAGCCCAACATGAGATTTCAGCATATGTTAAGCTCCTAAATACAAAACTGAACAAGATAATCAATATTCACATGCTGTTTCTCACATTCAAGTTACTTAAATTCAGACAGCTAAAGATATTTGTCCTGTTTCACATATCTTAGATATGACGTCTGATGATGACCCTATTTCTGAAAACAAATCCCTGTATCCTTGTTCTTCTCTGCCCCTAAGTGCCTTTGTCAGAGAGCAGGTTCATTGGGTCCTCATATGGTCACTACTCCTTCTGGGCTACCCAAGGAATACAGATCTACAGAGTACTAGCTGGGACCTACAAACCAAGAGTTTATGTGGTAATGCCTTATTTAGAAGTAGCACTACTAATTTACGGAGACAAGGGCAGACCTTGATAATTTATGAAAAATGGCATCACTTTCTGTAAATTAAATTCCCTGAATGTCTTTATGTCTTCATGGACCCGTTGGAGCAAGTCCAGAGGATGGCTACAAAGATATCAGAAGGCTGGGCCACCTCTCCTGGAAGGCAGGCTGAAGAAGTTAGACTTGTTCAACCTGGAGAAGAGAACGCTCCAGGAGACCTAAAAGGGGCCTACAAGAAATCTGGAGGGACTTTTTACAAGGGCTTGTAATGATAGGATAAGGAGTAATGTGTCTAAACTGAAGGAGGCTAATTTTAGGTTAGCTATCAGTCACAAACTCTTCACTATAAGGGCACTGGCACAGGTTGTCCAGAGAAGTTGTGACTCTCTCATCCCTGGCAGTGTTCAAGGCCAGCTTGGAAAGGCTTTGAGCAACCTGATCTAGTTGAAGTGTTCCTGCCCATGCAAGGGGATGGAACTAGGTTATCTTTAAGGTCTCTTCCAACCCAAACCATTCTATGATTCTTTGTCACTATCTTTTACATTGCAATAATGATCCATTCCTGCCTTACAGAAACACTGAGAATCCTTTAAAGTCAACACCATGGCTCTATTGTTACACTGGCAAACACAGTGAAAAACTTCCTCAAGTTGGAACCATAATTGCTCCTCTGTTCTATTAGAACAAATCCAGGAGCAACTGTAAATCAAATAAATGACTGTCATTTACAGAGCTGGTGATTCAAGTTGCTATTCCTTATCAGGAGCATATACCCAGATGTTCTTATGATGAGCATGAGCTGGCTACCCAAATTGAATTCCGATGAATCCCAACACACACTTCGTGGCTCTTTTTTCTAAATGTGCCAATATTATGGTAAGACAAATTTCAGTGAAAAAAGCTTCCAGGACACCTTGTCTAATCTTTTAATGATAATAGTGAAGCATGCTCAAATTTCTTCTCATGCTATGCTTGGAAAGAAATTGAAAAATAATTCTAGGAAGTAAATTCTCAGGGCTGTCAAGACCCTTACTAGGAGTTTCTTACATACTTGAAATAAAAATAAATAGATAAAAACACAGCTGGTTGGAAAATGTCTACTAAAAAGAAAACCAAAAGAGGTGTGCTTTAAAGGCCAAATGTGTTTCACTTGGTAGTGAACTGTCAAACGTGCTGATCTACTTGCCGAGCCCTACATTGTGTGTACAGTTAGCACTGTCACTTTGTTACAGTTATAATTATATGGTTAGTCTCACAGTAATCACAGACCAAGTGGTTCAGTTTTGCAGTTGTACAAACTGTGAGGGTGTGTTCAATTGTGAAAACGGGTCTTTTAACAGCATACCACAGTGGCAGAAAGTGAATGCTGCAGTTACAAGTTTTGGTTTTGACAGAAAGCATTGAGTGTCAAAACAATTTCTTGGCTGTTATCAAACTGATGAATCTGAGCAGTTGAGATAAAGCTGTTAAGTAGGCATGGATGATAGCAGGTGGAGGTAAAGGAGCAGAACTTACAAGGGTTTTGCTCAGAAACCACCGAAAATACTGCAGAAAACCTTTTTTTATTCATTTCTCACATATTATCTGTGGAGTCTGATGTGTTTCAAGTCTGCTAAACAGACTGTTCAGAAATTCTCAAAGGGAACAATTTTCCCATCAGAGAATGAAGTTTCATCAAATTTCTAATGTTTGCAGAGACATTTTGGTTTCTGTGAAGGTGTGATAGGTTAGACAGAGTTTAGAAATGTGCCAAAACCCCTTCCTAACAGCTCTATAACCTGCCTGCCTGCTGGAGATTAAATAGCTCCTGGAGTCTTCCATTCCTGACTCAAGTGGGAATTATAAGTTTTCTTTTCTGGGATTTTGAGGTTTCAGTTATGACTTTAGCTGCCAGTCCTAAGAATGAGTTGTGAGACAAGACCTATAATGTGCAATCTCAGGGCATGGAAACTAGCACTGCTAGGGTCTCCAGTCTCCAGCTGTTAATAAAGACTCAGTTTTCCCTCACATCACCAAGTTTATCAAGAATACTTTAAAAATCATATTTTGACAATTCTAAGAGGTATATTTTTTTAAAGTGAAAATTCACAACTTCACAATTACATTGAATTTCAGAATTCCTGATTCCTCTTCAAAACTATTTTATCCTCTCACTTGTTTTAATTACTTTGCAGCTATTTTCAGCATACTTGTTTATATTTTACAAGATTGTCCCATTAAGGCTCCCAGTTAAAAGTTAATTCTTCTTTTTTTTGTAAAATTTGTTTATTTAAGTGGTTAGATCTCCTTTTTTTTTTTTTTTTTTTTTTTTTTTTTTAATTTCCCATCCATTGTTGCCTTAGGTTACCCTCAGGATGATCAAGAGAATACTGAGACTCAAGGAGAGATGTGCCTGGTCTCAATTCTGCTTTCTGTTCATTTGGGCATTAGTGAAACATCTGACACTGTCTCCCACATTATTCTTATGGAGAAAATGACTGCTCATGGCCTGGATAGCTATATTCACTGCTGGGTGAAAAACTGGCTAGATGGCCAAGCCCAAAGACTAGTAGTGAACTGTGTCACATCTAGCTGGCGACCTTAGGGCTTGGTGATGGAGCCACTCTTGCTTAATATCTCTATTGATTGTCTGGAGGAGGGTCAAGTGTACCCTCAGTAAGTTTGCAGGTGACAGTAGGTTGGGTGGAAGTGTTGATCTGCTTGAGGGTAGGAAGGCCTCAAGATGTGCTAGTGGTGGTTTAGACTGGATATTAGGGAAAATTTCTTCAAAAAGGAATTCGCTTCAAAAGTGTGATCAGGCATTTGAACAGTTTTCCCAGGGAACTGATAGAATCACCATCTCTGAAAGTGTTGAAGTCCATGTAGATGAGGCTCTCAGTGATCTGGTTTAGTAGTGGACTTGGCAGTCCAAGGGTAATGATTGGAATTGATCTTACAGTTGAAGAAAGGGTTTGATTGAAGAATAGGGTTGTAAATAAGTAACTTCAAGGACTTTAGGCTTTGTTAACAACTATAGAGAGAAGGAAATGACAAAGATAAGCTTTGCCAGAACCACCTGGTGGTTATGGATAAGACAATGACTCTAAAACTAAATGATGAAGAAATAACCACCAGAGGTCACACAGCCCACTACCACATTTTAGTGAGCATGTGGGAGGGATTCTCTAGAAGTGTGATGTAATGTATGTAATCTAATGAATACGTATGTTTAAGGACAACATGATCACAGCCTGGTTGATGCTTGGATGAGACACGCTAGCAGAAGCTATCCTCTGTGTCTCTCAGTGCTTCAGTAAAGAATACCTGCTTGTCAACTCAAACTTTGTTGGCGAGTTCCTGGAGATTTCTCTGAATCACAGGTCTTTTCCAACCTAGGTGATTCCATAATCTTTGTTCCTAGACCCTGTGTAATTCAACAGACTGTGCTAGTGTACCTTTCTTTCCTTTTCAGTTCCTCTTGCAGCTGATTCCCAGAGTCATTTACAGTCCTTTCAAGCTACCCTATCAGTAGCCTTTGATTTACCAGTCCTGATACACAGATTTGTTGTTTACGAACATAAAAGTCTATATATTCGAATTCTGTTCAAGCTGCAGAAGATAAACTCTGCTCATACATAATCAGTCAAGCATATTTCCAGCAAAATTGATGTACTCACCACAAATCATTGTACTGGAAAAGGTGGTTGTTTCCCTTTGACTGGGTAATTATAGAAATCTGGAGAAATGTGAAGTGCATTCTTTTTTGGAGGAAAATATAGAGCATAATATCTGGGCAATATAGTTACCATTATTTGCTCACTTAGAAATCATTCCAGCCTTACTTCTCCCAGCAGTGTAGGGGGGACTTTCATTTGATTCTGGTTTGTCTACCTCTGACTTATTTCCCTTTCCTCTCTGGATTCTTATTCTCCACTTCTTATCTTTGCAGAGAAACTTCTGCAAAGCTCACCTTCTGCTAGTTGCTGGCACAACAGTTTTGACTCAACCCCTGATTTTGAGGCATAAGAAAATCCATTAATTCTAAGGTACTCCCCCCCCATCTTAATCCTGTTAGATGACTCCAAGTATCAAACACTTCTTCTGTCTGTAGTTATTTTTAACTGTACAAAAGAACTCTCAGTAAATGCCCAACACACCTATTCACTCAAACAAATTGTATGCTTTTATCTCCCCCACCCCCCAGGAGTCTTAATGGTGGGCCATTAGTACCTCTTTCCTTATAATTAGAAGCAGGAGCAAAATTAGAAATTCTTTGAAACAAGCAGTCTGATTAGTTGTCTCTGTCCTATAAACAGTAACTCAACTTGCTTATCTCCTGTTTTCATGTCAGGTTCCCATTTAACCTGATAGCAGGGCACTCTTGGATAGGCAGGGCTCTAAACTATCCCTTTACTTAGGACACTGAGAGGTACAAACCCAGGAAACCTGGTTTACATTAGAAGGATGGCAGGAGTACACACAGGAACTTCATTTGTTCTGCGATTTGGCTTTTTGGTTTGAAGGTTTGAAGTTCACCTGCCCCATGGATTGCAGCAGTTACAGTAAATTATAGTTCTAACCAGCAAGAATTTAAAGTATGGAACATACAAGATGGCAGTTTGATTATTTTATGTAGGTCTGTTCAGAAGGAAGAAATAAACTGTTTCCAGGTACCCTGATTTTGTAGCTGGGAAGTATTATCTGGTTCTTGACAGACTAGAAACATGGAAAGAAATGTGAAACATTTCATATGAATGAGTGAGAACTCATACTTCCAGGACCATGGCAAAGCACATCTAGGGTCCGTATGAGACTACTCTCAACACTTCATTCAGGCTTTGCTCTTTGTGTAGCTGTTGTCTGAGTTCATGCAACAAATATGAAGACTAAAGTGAAACCTGAAGGTCCATGGGCCTGCAGGAGGCTACTTGATCTGCAAGTGGCATAAATGGGGACAGAGCACCAGCTGAAATCTCCCCTTTGATTCTCACCACTCATCTTGGTGTCCCTATTTTTTTCACATCATTCAAGCCTGCTTGGGTTTTCTTTTCAAGATGAAAGTGTGTGCAGAAAATGGTGCTGTTGGTTGACTGTATTCTATACACGCTCATCTTACACAGTGCCTCTGGGTTCAAGGTAAACTTCCTGGATTATAAAGTACTGTAAGAAGGAATTCATATCTCTTAGTATTATTTGGTTGCTCCCACCAGTGAAAAGGCACAAAATAGTAATATTTACTGTGGTATAAATTACATTTTTTAGTCTCTAAGGTTTTAGAAGTAAAATAAAAAAAATCAGACACAAAGAAAAAAAAAAATAAAACCACGATACTGACAAATGGATCATACTTACAGGACAGAAATGCTGTTCCAAATTCTGTTTATCCTGGTCATGTGTTTTTTTCTTAAAATACTTGAGAATCCATTAGTGAGAAGATGCAGTAATGGTGTTAATATGTGTATTCTGAACAGATTCTTGCTGAGCAACTATTCCACAGCTATTGGAACTACGTATGGGAACTAAGTATGGGAGCTATTTGGCATTCAATTGAAAGATGAAAGTGACTTCTGAAATTAAAGGTTGTTATTCTGAAGCTGGAGAAATGCCTCTGGGGGTGGAGAAGAATCTAAACTGCCGCAACTCTCAGTGAAAACCTAGACAGGCTACAGATTAGGTTCACCATTAGCAGTGTTCTTCAATACAATCCGCTTTTCAGAGAATAATACAAAAGAGCTTATTCTCTGAATGTTTCCTTTTAATTTTCCCTTGTTTCTTAACCTCTGGATTGTTTTTAATGGTGTTAACTTATCCCAATCAAGAAATAGAGATTCCAGAAGAAAACAGATTTGTAATACCATTCTCACAAACATATGGACTTTTTACTGTAAATATTTTTTGACTCTGTGGTACATAGCAATAATTGCCTAATGTCTAAATTGGATTAAAGACACTACAGAACACTTATTTCAGTGGATGGAAAAATTTTAAATTTTGCTTGAAGAAAATATTTTAGTCCCTCTATTTTTGGTTTAAGCCTGCTGAAAATGACATCCTAACAAAGCAAAACACACCTACTTAGGTGAGTGACAGCAACTGAATTGTAATTCTATTGTTGTAATTATTACTAGGATTATTATTCCTACTGTTATTGATATTCATCCTCTTCTGTGTATTCAGATTCCATTTTTTTTTCCCTTTGCTGTCGATTATTAGTGGAGGAAGATGAAAATGCGCAAGAAAAGTCATAATAATGATGTCTTCAGCATAAGCCTCATTACTTAGGGTATCTTGGAAAAGAGGATGCAGTTAAAGAATTAATACAATGTTTTATGGAAGATGGTGCTCATAGTCTCACATGACACAGCCTTGTAACCTCATTACTAACCATCTGTGAGGTTTCATCAAAAAGTAGGCAGGGGAACCTAACTTGTCTAGCTGCTGCATAGACATCATCCTCCCCTTGATGTCATGCAAAGTTGTTCCTTGCATCTTTCCCCAGATCATGAAGCTTGCTCACTGAGTTTATGAATGAGGAGAGGAAGGATAGGTGTGTTACTGCAGCTGCTGGACTTACACCAGGAGCATAAGGACAATATGAAAGCTTCTGGTACAAAAGAAGCAAAAAAGTGTTTTCAATTCCTACCTTTATGCAACTACTTGCTAGCAGTGAAGTCCAACTCTTTGGTGTTGTATTAAGAGGGGAACTGAGAAAGACTGGGAGGTAGGCATAATGCTTATACTGTAAACAAGAAAATAAAGAACCCTATGCAGCACTTGTTCCGTTATTTTTCTTGTATACTCTACTACACAATTTTCTTCTACTCAAACTGTAGCTCTAGCCTTGTGGTCCCCTTTGCATTTCTCTTGTTTGTTTTGCTTCCTCAGCTAAGGGCTATCTTCTTTTAATTTTCTCACCCCTTAATTAACAGATCCCCAAATTTTCTAGAGAATTGTGACTCTAGAACAAGCTGGAGCCAGCATCACTATCTTAAATAGATGTTGTTAATAGCAACTACTCTTTTTGAGTAATCGACCTAGCATTTTCCTGTGCCAGCTGTCAATAATATCCAAGGAGCAGGGGGCTGAGGGGGTTATATCTGTTGGACTTGTAGCACTATGAATAATTGCTTAAATTATCTCTGCTGACTGACTTTGCACCCAGAATTATGTGAAATCCAATGCTATCATATACTCCTCCTGAAGCATATGCATCTATTTCAAAGATTTGTTCAGTGTACCTCTGAGTAACCTGTCATAAAATGTACACAATGAAATGTTTAGCATTTAGCTTCTTCATGGTTCCTATTAGAAATTAATCTTTATTTTTCTTCTTAAGGAAGAAACTTTGAATGGATGCATAATAAAGAAATTCAAGGAAATACATTCAGATGAATGTAATGTGATTACTGGAGAAACAGTCAAATAATTTGTTCTGATATTCTGTTGCTGGGTGATGTTACATTGACTAGGAGCCTTAGCCACATGATTTTTGTATTTTGATTTCCCTCAGTTCACATGCAGACTTTTTTTCTTAGCAATGCTTTTAAAAATATCCTCATCTTGTTTATTATCATCTACCAGTTCTACCCCTATTACTTCAAGCAATTTCTTTGTTATTTCTTTGTTAATTTCAAACCTTGCAACAATTGACTTTGCACTTGTATTCTTACCCTGGTAGTGATGCTGGCTTTATGAGCATTTTCCATGGCTACTTGTCCTCTGTATCTGTCCTGTTGTTCTTCTATTTCTTGTTTCAGTGTCACTCTTTCTTCTGGGAATTATGACATTAAAGTTCGTGGTTAATATTTACCAAGTTGCTGGGTTTATGTTATTCCTTCAATACTCTAATAGAATTTCAGAAAAAGATGAACATGAATAATAATCATACAGATCCTGGGCCAGCAAGAAATGTAGTTGCATATGTAAATCTGTGCACAACTGACATTATTTGCATGTTTAAAGTTACCCATGTACTTACTTCCTTCCTTTTTGAATCTGGGTCATAGCAAGGGGAAGAATATGCTCATGATTATAGATGTTTCAGAAAGCTTCACTAGCATTTATTTGAATAGAAAACATGAATCAGTTTCTATAGTGTTCTGAGCTCCTTTCATTTGCATTTTCCAAATGTTTATGAAAGCAAATTTTTTGTTCAAAAGAATGTTCAATGCAAAGTGATATATCAGAAATAAAGGTGTGAATGTATGCTTGCAACACTGGAAGCATTTACATGGACAGCTCTGTAGATTGGGAGCCATTCAAAAATAACATGTGATTTGGAAATTATAAATGGAGTGCAAATAGTGAGTAACAGAGTGGTGACAGTTTCAGCATTAGTGCAGTGAGTCATTCAAGAGCAACACATGGAATAAGGTTTCACTAACTGCTACTTTTCCTAATTTACTATAGCTGGACATATAATGCTGAAAAAAAATACTTTAAAAAATAATGAGTATTTCTGTAGAATTCCTTATTTAGGTAATCAGAGTGTGAGTATATGTGTAAGAAATTTACCATTATTCAGAGTTCCACTTTTTGTAAATCTGTTAATCACTTTGAAAAGCAAATCAATCGTTTGAATACTTATTTCTGAACTGAGTTACTGTGAAATACCTCAAAAAGAATAACGTGAAAGAAATCCTTTCTTCCTACATGCCCATCTCCAGAAAGAAAATGCTGTAACCAAACCCATATATGGACAGAGTACAAATATGTGTAAACTTAGTTTTTATAGAATTTGTCTTTAAGAGACCACTATGAGATGCTGGTAGCCAAAATTAATCATGCCATTTGGCTTTATTATAATCATGACTTTATTAAAAGGTTTTGGCTAAGGTGAACATTCTAGTAACCTCCAGAGTTACTGGGCTGCAGGTTGCAATTGCTTGTTACTAGCAAATTGTCCCAATGCTCTCTGGTACAAGTTTCGCCTGTTACACCACCAGCATTTTTTGAGCACTTGTGAGAGGCTGATCTGAGGTCATTGTCTCAAAGATTGGTTTGAGAAGCTGAGATGGAATTCCACCTGTCTTTTGTCTCAGAGGTGGGTGGGAGGAGTTGAGATAAGACTCCAATATCCCTTCCCTGAGAGGGAGAAGGGTGTGAGGTGCTGAGTTGGGACTTCACTATCCATTGCCTGAGGGATGAGTGGGAAAGAGCTGAGATAAGACTCTTCTGCCCATTACTCTGAGGGTTGGTGTGAGCTGTTATCAAAGGAATTGCTGCAGGCACATGTGTGCAAAAGAGCTGGCTGCAAGACCAGGAAAAGTGGTCCAACAGGAACATGTAATATGTGACATGAAGAGCAGCAGTAACCCCCCAGCTCTTTACAAAAAGGGAAAAGGTAATCATCAAGAGATTCATCACCAAGAGGGACATTGCCAGGGAGCCATGGCCATGAGGATGACTCCAGAAGGTCACCTCCCTGAGGGCACTCTCCACCGATGACCACTTCGGACCCTGAGGGACACTCTCTATGAGACATCGCCATGAGGGCAACTCCACGAGACACACACTTCAAGAGGACTCCAGAAGGATGCCTCCACAAGGACACCCACCACCGATGGACTCTTGAAGGGCACTGTGCTCTGATACTATGAGACTACAAACCCTGAAAAACTCCACCACCAATGACGACGACAACAGATCCCTGGGTCACCATTGGATCCACGGTGATGACTTTATCTCTCTCTCTGCACCCCGAATTCTTACTTAATTTTCTACCTTTTTTCCAGTCTGTCCTATCACTATCCCATTTATTACAATAGTTTTGCCTTTTTACAATAATTGTCTGTTTGCAATTTGTAATAGGCAAACTGTCCAATTATGGTACTTGACCTTGTTTGTGTCTTAATTTCACTCTTGGGATCACAAACTGAAACAGTATCTGGCACTGGGTTTCTCTCCAATCAGATTCTGACAATACTTTCTTCAAACAACTCTTGGTCTGCCTTGGTTTGATGCTGAGAACAGTCCAGAGTTAATTCCCGGTACATGATCAGCAACCTTGTCCTAGAGACTAATGTGATTTATTATCATAAATGTGGGCTTTTCCAGGCCTTATTGCGATGGTCTTATCACTACAGATGCAGCCTTAAAGCTAGGAATGAAGATTAGGGTCATATTCATAATGAGAAAATGCATTTTCTTCTGTGAAGAACAAATCTATTAATTTTCGTAAGATATGTGGTAATAGAACTCAAGTGCTTTGTTAGAACTAAGGAGGCTAAGCTGAAACAATCCTGGGCATGAATATCGTAATGCAAAAGCTACTCTCTGTGGATTCCTTGCCTGACCTTTCTTAGCAAGTACTCAACTTCAGCCTATACTACTGGAAGCAATTAGTGTTGCCAAAGTGCGTGCTGCTTTCCTGATGTGGACAAGCTTTTAGCTAGTACTCCTTCATGAGCAGAAAGGTAGCTTTTGAAAGTATAATCATTTGAACGTTAAGCCGTGATAAAATGATTCTGAAGTGGAAGTTCATATCAGTCCATTACTAACAATAGAAGAAAGCTGCAGCTGAAGGAAGTAATTGAAGGAAATTGCCAATTCATATGCTGTTTATGAAAAAATATTAGTTTTTCTGCATAATTTTAGATCTATATCTCTTTTCACATCTTCTGCCTTTTTTTTTCTGTATTTAAGAAATATTTTCATTCAACAAATGCGTGGAAGAAATCCCAGAAAAAAACCATTCATGTCTCCATTTAGGCTCAGATTTTTTGCATATCTTTATCATCTATATCTATATCTATCTATCTATCTAGATATAATATTATACTCTTTGCCATGTCCAGCCCTTTGAATAAGGCATAAGCAGTATGTGGTGGTGTTTTTCTCCAACTGGAAACAACCAGTTTTTTAACATCTTTCACATCTTGCATTTTATCCTTCAGTCTACACATCTAAAAGGTATATGTTAATATTCTTCCAAAATCTGAACCAGTGAAATGAAACTACTCTTGACGTGAAATTATGTAGCAGTTCACAGAGCAATACAAGAATGAAAAAAAATCTAACACTTTCTTATTAAGGCATTTAAAAGATGCCACAGAATTACAGCAGTAAATACATTTGCAGATCTTAATAGGAAAGAAAGTAAAGGTGAGCAAAGATATGTCCAATAGCTGCTTCTTCAATGCTTAAGAATGCATCACGACTGAATGACAAAACTGACAAAGTTGTCTGAGGCATAGTGGTAGAATCCTCTTTCTATCAACAAGCTCTTCAGGGAGTTCACTTGGCATTTTAGTTGCTCTCTTTAACTATTTAAATTGCAGTTGAATCTTGCAGTTAGTTCCAGGAGTTTAAGGACAAGCTTCAAGTTCTTCAATGGAGTTTTTTACTCCTGTTAGGAATTTGGTCTTGCTGCTAGTCTAAAGATACAAAGCTCCAGGACCATTAATGTTGGCTTAGTTGCAGCTGAGTTGGGTGCAAATCATACAGTGTTTCACCAGTGTTGACTATGAACTTGCCACCTTCTCCCAGGGTCACTCTGATCCACTTTTGCAAACAGGTTCTTTAATTATCTCTTTGCATAGTTTCTAGGAGTGCCACCCATGTTTACAAAACCTTTATCATTAAAATTGCTTATGCTAAGGGAGAGCATTTTCACAGCTGAGTAGTGAGCAGCTCCTGCTACAAAAAACCTGAGTAAAAGAAGGAGAAGAAGGAGAGTACTGCTGCAGACCTGCATTATTCCTGATCTTCAGAGGGACAGACAACTTATGCCAGCAAATTAATCAGTCATTCCTAAGCCCAGTAGTAGAGGCTGAGGGCAATAGCGTGAGAAGGAAGGGAAACAAAACAGGCAGGAGGACGGTGCTTTGAGAATTAGCTTCCTACAGAGAAGAACTGAGGCTACTGACTGATAAATCCCACCATTTCATTTCATCAGAGTGATGCTGTTGGACTGCACCCTCGGCTGAAGTAAATCAGATGAATCTCACTGATTTGGATGGAATCAATCTAATTTATGTTGGATTTTCTAGAGTTTGCTTGTAAAATTCTAATCACAAACAGGATGCTTGGGAAATTGTGCTTTGGTTAAGAAAAGAAGAACTTCAAATGCTGGAGCTTCTACTCTAAAGCAGTATTAAACTCACACATTTAATTTTTTTTAAACATATTAATATTAATGTCAGGAAACAGATTGAAACATATTTCAGTTTTTAAAAAGTTAAAAAGCAGCTTCTCTCCTATCTTTGCACCTCCTGTGATTTGTGACAGCACAGCTGTTTGGCAGCTATGCCATGATTTATGCCAAGAAATTAATCTGGCAATAAAACCTCAGACTCTGTTGTTTTCAGCCTAATTCAGTTGCCCTGGGGGGAACTTTTAGCAGCATTTCCTAGAAGTCCTGAACTGATGGTAGGGAACTAAGTGGTGGGGAAGGATGGGGATTGGGTCAGCTCTGCTGACAAAATGCTGATGGAGCCATAGCTTGAGACACACTTTGAAACAGGGTTTTTTTTTTTTTTTTTTTTTTGCCAAGCTTTCTAGCAGGATTTTACATTTTAGTTTTTTGGGGTGCCAGAAAAATTTGCTCTTACTTAGTAGATGTTCAAACCCTCCCTTCCCCAAAAATGATGATAAGTGCTTCCTTCGGCTCCACTGCCTACCATGTCTAATCCATGAAGTAATTCCCTTTCACCAAAACACTTACCTAGCAAGCTATTCCCTCACAGCAGTACTCAGCTAGTTGACCTTGTCATCAGGTGGTCCATTTCTGGTTTTGAGTATAACAATTTCTGTTTCATGATTCATTTCCGAATACTTGTCTGCTGCTTTATGCTTAGTAGTATCTTTCCTGTTTGTGAGTTAGATGTTGCAGGTTGACCTGTGGATTCATGTGCACATTTTTTGCTCACTGTAGCTGTCAGCAGTGTACAGAGCCTTAGAGAACAACTTTTTCATGGTGTCTACTTTTTTTTTACTGTTTATACCCGGAAGTCCCATAGTCTGGCTTTTGCTATCTATACTGCCAGGAAAGCTGTCTTCACCTCCCTCCCTCCATTGGTCCTTTTCAACTAAGTGTCCCTTGAGCTCTTCCAGTGCAGCCCTCGCTGCTGCACCAAGGAAAGAATGTGGCTGAAAATAAAGACTCTCATTTTGCAGAACAGCTTCTCCATCTGACCACTGTGCTGCCTCACAGAAGTGGACACTGACATATTTCAGGGGTAGGTGGAGACAGAGGGCAAGAGCTGGTGAAGCTGTTCCTGCAAGGAGAAAATTTCTGGAAGACTGTGCATGGGGATCTGTGCCCAGAGCATGACCAGATAAGAAATTACCTTTTCCTTGTTATTGCCATAGGAGTGTCAGATCAAATCCCCAGTCTTGTTCTCCCCATGCCCACACAAATATTATCCTAATTATTTTATTAAAAGATGCCCCAATAATCGGCTTCTGAAAATCAGACTGCTTTTTCTTTGACTCTCTTTCAGGTTGCACTTCAACAGCACAAGGGACTTCATAGCTTCAGGTAGGCATGTATTTCTATTCTCAGTGTTGAAAATGTCCCATTTTGCACTTCAGTATAGATTCTGGGGAACATAGAGAGTTCAAGTGAGAAATTTTTAGTAGCATAGACATTTTTGTGAGCAACGCAATTATTTTTTTTTTTTTTTTTTCTGAAAGCTGAAGTAGATTCCCCAGACCTGAAAGATATACATTAAATTTTTATTCAAAACCAAAATAAGCTTCTTCTAATTCACTTTCTGTTGGGAATAGAAAACATGTTTGCCAGTCAGCCTTTTCAGCAGGTTGTTTTTATGTAGCTAATATTTAGTTTAACGTCTGAAAAGTGAGGAAAGTTCCATAGCACTGTAGCCTTGAGGGGTATTTTTTTGTATCTGAGTGTGGCAACTTTTCCAGACAACACTAATAAAGATTGTTACTGTGTATAGTATAAGCCCTTTAAAGTGTCTCTCTCTTTGCTGCTGCGGCTGTGAATGATTCCCTTCAGGGGAAAAAAAGAAAAACACAACCTTTTTTATTCTGGTCCTTTGCTACTATCAAAGTATTTGCTTTACAGCAGTGCTTCAGTTTTCTAATCTGAGGCTAATTAAATGCAGACACTTATGGAAACCATGGGTGTTATTCGCAAGGAAGCACAACAGTTTTGTGTGGATGTGAAAAATGAAATAATGAAAAACATCTATTACAGCTAAAGCTGCAAGGCAAAATTCTTTGTAGGCATCACTCCACTGACTTTGGTGGAGTGATGCTGGAGGAGCCTCTGGCCAGGGAGTATAATTGTTAATGTCAGTGAGCAACAGCCCAGCAATAGCAAGAGCAGAAGCACAGCAGTGTTTCACCTTAAGTGTGGCTGGTGCTCTGAGGGCTGTGCTTGCCTTACTGCAGCCCATCACCTTGCAGGGGTTTCAAGGATCCCACCATGAGCTGGAATGCTTACAATTACAAGAAGTTACCTTATTTAACTTCATGTCCTTATCAACTGCAGGGGATGGCAGAGATAGAAAATACTGGAAAGAAGAGGTACTTAACTGTCATAGCTAACAGTACTTTTACCGCTTTCCTGTAGTCTGCCAGCACTGGAGTGCTCTTCTTTCCCTATCCTGTGGATGGCAGGTGTTGTAACGGAATACACAGCTATGCATGTAAGTGTTCTCTGTGAGCAGAACACGGGCATGGAAACAATTTACTGCAACACTGTACAAGGCAATGCCAGTGTGGCTGCCAAGCAGACTCTTTCCCTTTACCACCCTACCCCCATAGCTGTATTAACCATGCAGTCTCAAAATACTTTTTGAAAAGTCGAGAGACAGAAATTGGAAAGGAGCCCAGTGAAGCACAATCCTATTCCTGCTCATAAGTCCTCAGACATGTAAAGGTAAATGCCTCTTGTGGGAGACAGAACCAAGTTTTCACTTTTGGGTTATTTTTGTGTGGTTGAGGACATGTATATATAAGCAAGGCATGTCTGGAAAACAAGTGCAGTGATGATAGCAGATTATATCTATATAGTGTCTGAAAATCGTACCCACCAGTGGGTAAGTCAGGATGCTCACAGTGAACTGAAGCTTTTGCTATTAATGCATGGGAAGTGTGTCATGGTTTAAGCCATAAATCAGCCACACAGTTTGCTCACTCACTCCTCCCTCTTTCTTTCCCCCAACTCCTGGAGGGATGGGAAGGAGAATTGAAAGAATGCAACTCCCACAGGTCAAGATAAGAACAGTTTAATAACTAAGGTATAACACAAACCACTACTGCTACCACCAATAATAATAATGACAAGAGAA